>CAUYRH010136577.1:0-77236 GCA_963574655.1 Perodicticus potto | reverse complement strand
TTTTTTTTTTGCCTTTAAGAATTATAAGGTATATAAAGGAAAGAAAATGTGAGTGACAGATATATGGTGATTCTGATAATTTACAAAAATATCAACTGAGTGATATCAAATTCATACATGAATTATTTAATTAACACAAAGTTTACAATCCAGGAAATATAAAATTAATTGAAGCTGTGATCAATAAGTATTAGTCTTCTACAAACTGTGTAAGATTCGGTTTTGTTTTCTCTACCATAGCCAAGAAAGAGGCAGTGTATTGAGTGAAATAAGCCAGACTCAAAAAGACAAACCTTGTCTGATTTCACTCATACTGGGTGTCCATAAAGGTTGTGCACAATTTAAAATAGTGTGCACACACATATTTTATGGACACCCTGTCTAAGGCAGCTAAAGTCATTCAACTTAAAGAAACAGAAGGTAGAATGATGCTGGCCAGGTGTCTGTGGAGAAGGAAATGGAAAGCTGGTGTTCAATGTGTATAGAGAATCGGTTTTGTGAGATTTTAAAAAGTTCTAGAGATCTTTTGCACAATAATGTGAATATACTGAACACAACTGAACTTTTCAGCACAAACAACAACAGCACTAACTCTGGTTTCAGCGTATTAGGGTATTTCGCTGGGTCCTGGAATCCACAGGTGGCTACATGCCTAGGTTTACGTTGGGTAGACAATCTTCACAATCATTACCTCATCTAGAGGAATTTGTGACCTACTAGATATGTGGGTCACTACAAAAGTTTTGAGACAGACTGTGTTATATATGGTTCCTTATTTCATTTCCAAAAAACACAGTCGGTAGCTTCCTTTCCGATTCACCTGTACAAGTTTCAACTTGTTCAGCTTATTGCTGTTGCTGGGAGGGCTCCATGTGTTTCCCTTCACGCGGATTTTACATTTATTGATTTTTGTGTATCTCAAACCTTTTGTAATAACCCACATATCAAGCACTCTTCTATGTCCAGGAGTTGTAGTGTTAAGCCAGGCAGTTGTGTAAACTGATGAAGAATAGACTACCTGTCACATTTCTTACACTATACTTAGAAGTCATCTTAGTGGATGTGCTTGACAATCTCGGTCTCCCAGAACTTTCTTCTGGATTGTTTCTTTAATATTTTGCAATCTCTTCTTTAATCCTTTAAGATGCACCAACAAAGGTGAACAAATTATACATGTCATCAGTGGCTTTAGGTACTGCAAAAACTATTTAGTTACCAAAATTATAAATAGAAAGTGTTTAGTGAAATATAAAATTGAATTAAAAACCCTTTCTTCTAGGTAATTAATGTTCACCAAAAAGGACATTGATCATTCCCAAAATAACATCCATGTTCTTGAATTTTGAAGACATTTAGAAAAGAGTGAGACCAAACTAACTTTTCATTTCTTTTTTAAACTCTGTTTAGATACAACTCTAATATCTCAGCAATTATAGAAAAAAAAAAGTCTCTGTCTTGAAATGCTGTAGTATTGTAAGAAAGAGAGGAAAGAAACAAATGAAAAAGTTAATTTCATGGTAAAAAGTGTATAAAGAAATAAAATCATGTGGCTATTTTAGGTCACACTGAAGAATTTCTTTCCAAAGGCAGAATTGTGTTAATGCCACACAAAATAAAAAACCATTAACTGGAAAAAAGAATTAGAAACTACTTTAAAAAAATGCAAAGTTTTAATTGTATTTTGAAAATATTGGGGTTTTTTAGTTCCTTTTCTGTACTTTACAAATTTGATCTTGCAAATGTATATTACCCCTATAATATAGAATCATACATTTAAATTAGGAATTTGTGTCAAAACCGTATAATTAAACTGATAACTTTTTGTTGTTGTTGTTTTGTTTGTTTTTTTTTTTGCGGTTTTTGGCTGGGGCTGGGTTTGAACCTGCCACCGCTGGCACATGGGACCAGTGCCCTACTCCTTTGAGCCACAGGTGCCACCCAAACTGATGACTGTTTTTAACCAATACGATTCCTTAACAAACTTTGATATGAATGGTGCTTTATCTGTCAGAAAACCTTATTAAAGAATGCTTATCAACCTCATTTGTATGTGAAATACAATTTCATTCCCACAAGAAACCATAAAAATTTGATTTTTTGAAGCTACCATTACAAGAAGCATTTACCGGCTGATGCATTTGGTTCTTCCAACAGGCTCATATCAGAAAAGGACAATCAGAGGTTTTCACCCCCGTCATCACCACTGCAGCCTGTGTGCGGTCGTCAGGAGTCTAATTCTTCCATGTGGTGCTAAGTGTACCTTGACTTCATCTTTTGTTTTATGCCTTTATCTTTACCAAAGTAAAATATGCTTTTAAACTAACAAACTAACAACATTCCGAAGACCCCGGAACCAACCGTTTGCAATGGTTTGAACACAGCTCTGTGACAACAACAATCACTTTATTCACATGGAAATGTTTCCTCTTGGCCACTTCTAGGGACTTTTACTTCAAGATTCATTTTTTAAAGTTTGCATAGTACTGTATGTAATAAAAATTTACTAGCAGAAAAGTATTTGTATTTTAAATGAATTCAAACAATGGATAAAAAACAGAAGCTTGTTTATTGTATTCATTACTTATAATTAGTTTGTATCTGTTATCTCATTACAGTTTGTTCTCCGAAGTTCTTCGAGATTTAATAGATCAGTCTAGTTGACTCACACTGTGTACTTGCAAAATGATATTTAAATTGGATATTGGTATAAGAGATTAAGGTAGTATTTTGGACTTGATGAGGAATATTGGACATTTTTCTCAACTGAAAAATGTGGTAAGTGATAGTAAGTAATTAATTCAGATATTCATTCATCTATCAATTTTTAGTCGACTCAATAAACATTAAATATTGAATTATTTTAATATTCAAGATGAATCTTACTTCTCACTAAGAATTTTAAATGGAACCCGTAGCCAGGAATTTTTCAGCATAAATGTTAGCTATACATATTGTCCTGAACTTGCATAACTAATTAATAGAATTCAAACAATAAGTACACCCCACTGTGTTCTACAACTTACTTGCTGGCAATAAAGTTTGGGTAGAGAAAAGAAGCTCTCTCTCAGTGGATGCATTATGCCTAAGAGTAACATAGACATGGCGAAATACATCCCCTCATAAACTGAAATACAGCTTTCAGGATTGAAGATTAGCAATATCATGTTGATCTCACTGTGTGTGCAAAGCGCTGCTATACAGCCCCTTGAGGAAACTGAGAAGTTAGGACTGTCTCTGGGGAACATTACTGTCATTATTTCCACATATAAAACTATATTGAACCGTATTATGCGATATTTATTTTTATTCGGGAATCCACAAATGTTTGTAAAAAACCGACTATACAAAATTGTTATGGAAGTAGCATGGTTTAAATTAGAGCAAAGCAGACACAATCTAGCCAGTGAAGATCCGTTTGCTCACTGGACACTCCAACTTGCTCTGAGCACACCACCTGCTTCCATTTTGCCCACACAGCACGTGTGGTGGGGAGCCTGGGTGAGCACATGCTATTCCTTGAGGAAGCAAATCACGCATCATGTGTGGACGCCACCCCCTGGGGAGGCAGGGTGGGTGGCGGGTGGATTATGGGTGGCAATCTCATTATTTCTGAAGTGTCCTATGACCTCCAGGGGAATGACGATTGTGTAGACAGCCATAATTTACACATGGTATGGCTGTGGGTGGCAGGTGGTAGTCTTATCCTGTGTGCAAATAATTTACTGTGCTGTAACTCAGTCCCAATAATGGGACAAAAAGAAATGTTGAACAGAACATTCTACTAATGACGGCCAAAGTTAAAGAAAACAGTGGTTGCAGAGATTAGAAATTTGGGGACAACAGGTTGGTGGACGCTGCTGGACTTGTGGTGACTGGAGACCTGGGCGGTGGAGGTGCTGTGTCTTAGAAGCGGGCAGCACTACACAGGAGCTTGGCTAAGTTGTTGCCAAAGGAGCTGCCCACTCAATAAGCTCAAACTCCTACTTTTATCTTGCCACATAAGTTGGCACAAAGACCCCCAAATCTGAGAAATGCTGGGCTTGTATTGAGAAGCTGTCCTTCCAGACACTATCTTTACAGCTGCAGGAAGCAGCTGTTGTCCAAACATAAAGGCAGGTGGGAAAACTTTCATCTCTACCACATATGCTGAGGACACTTCTCTGTCCTCAGTTGGTCTTCCTGCTAGAGTGTAATGGGCTTTTATGGACTTTTTGGCTTGTTTTCCTTTATTTACACCCTGCCACTTTCTCTCACTAGGTTCTCCATGGCTTCAGTCACTCATTCCTCCAATTTCAAAATCAAAGTGAGCTGTACCGTTGTTCCCTCTACCTTTGTTCCCAATTTCTCTCATTTTAGCTCATATATTTAAATTTCAAAGCAGATCTCAATGGCCAGCTAAGTTCTTAATAGACATAAGAAGATACTTTGAAAGCGTCAGATCCCTATCTTCCAGGGATCTTATCTATAGGATAATTTTAGAGCAAGTGACCCAAGGGCTGATGCACCTGCACGTAATTGATCTGGAAGGTCGGATAGGACCAATACTCATCTGAATCCACATAGGCTCACCACACTGTATTTTATTCCTCTAATTTGTATTGTCAATTTATCTTCAGTGTCTTCAGAATTATATTAATTGTGGGCAGTGCCTGTGGCTCAAAGGAGTAGGGCGCCGGCCCCAGATGCTGGAGGTGGCAGGTTTAAACCCAGTCCCGGCCAAAAACTACAAAAAATAAAATTAACAATTATTAAATCTTTGTCTTACAGAGAAGCCCAATACAAATGTTAAATTTTAAAATGATTCAAAATAATCAGCTCATCGTGTTGGCATTGCAAAGCAATCTGAGCTGGGCAGCACACTCGCCTCTCTCATATTAGACAAATCCAGTTCTCTCTGTGATATAAAAAGAAACAACAGATTTGGAAATGAATAATTGGACATGTAACTGCCACTGAGTCTGTTAGCTTTGATTTGTGCCTGTCTGCCCATAATTCAAGTTGAAATTGGGTTGTAAAAGTTAAATTCCAGTACTTTTGGACCATCTGACATTCAGCAAACACCCCGAGGCACATGTAAAGTCGGGCGATTTAAATAGAATTGCTATAGAAATACTACTGTGGTGTCACCGATAGTTCTCAAATAGCTTTGGATCCAATTCCCTCGTGTTTCATTATTGATTCTTCATTTTTTCAAATTTTCTTTAAACTATTTTATAAAGAAATGAAGTCTGTATAAGTTTATTAGGGCCTCTCATAACAAAGTATTGCACATTTAGTAACCAAAACAACAGAATTCCTTTTCTTTCTTTCTTTCTTTTTTTGCAGTTTTTGGTCAGAGCCAGGTTTGAACCCACCACCTCTGGTATAGGGACAGCGTCCTACTCCTTTGAGCCATAGGTGCCGCCCCCAGAATTTATTTTCTCACCTCACCATAGGCATGCAGTCTGAGATCCCGCGTGCAGAGGAGAAATTTCTCCTGTGGCCTCATGCTAGCTTGCAGGTGGCCCTTGACCCCTGTGTCTCCAAGTCGAATTTTCCTCTGTAAGTATTAGTGCTCTAATTTGCTCTTGTTACAGAGACACCATTCATAATGCATTAGAACTTTCCCTAACTTAACTCCCCTTTTAAAGACCGTATCCCTGGTCTAGCGAGGTGGCTCACATCTGAAATCTTAGGCATTCTGGGAGGCCAAGGTTGGTGTATTGCTTGAGCTCAGGAGTTCAAAACCAGTCAGAGCAAGAGAGAGACCTTTTCTACACTAAAAGCACCTGGGCATTGTGATGGACATCTGCAGTCCCAGCTACTCAGGAGGCTGGGGCAAGAGGCTCTCTTGAGCCCAAGAATTTAAGGTTGCTGTGAGCCATGAGGACTTCACACACTCTTTCCAGGGTAACAGAGTGAGATTCCTTCTCAAAAACAAACAAAAAAACACCCCAAGCCCCCATATCTCCAAATGCAGTCACATTCCAAAGTACAGGTGGTTAGAATTCAATGTAAGAATTTTAGAGACGAAAGATTCAGCCCATGGAACAATATATGCAAATTTTAAACTAAAATTAAAAATGCAAGAATTACATATGCACATATATGACAAGATTATGTGTAAATATGCTGTATATCTCTCTATATAATATGCACATAGACACAACTGAACTGAAAATCATTAGGTAAAGAGCAATTGTTGAACTGAAAATGTCACAAAATAATGTAGACTTAGCCAGAAGGTGATATATAAAAATTTCAACCTGCTAAGCAAGTGGTGTTATAAATGGCTAGATGTTTACTTTATTCTAATGGATCATATTCTGTTTATGTATTGAAAATCTGATAAAGAAAAAAATTAAACAATTGTATATATGACACCCTCTCAATTATACTGCCACCAAGAATTGAATCAATATTTCTCTCAAAACAAATGGAATGGGCACTTGATGACTGAAGATTAAATTTTGCAATGTTAATGACACTTTTTAAAAAATGATATGGTTTTATACAAACCATAGAAAAAAGATTCTACAACTACCCTTATGCTTTCTCCGTTAAGCCAGTGTGTTTATGTAAAACTTGTCAAATTCCAAGTGAGATTATTTTATAAATAGTTGTGGTTTCTAATATGTGAACATTGTCTTGGTGCTAATGTTTATACAGTCCAAAGTCTATGTATAATTATACCATAACTGCTAAAGAATTTCTTGTTCCTTTTACAGTTAAATTGCCAGAAAATAGAAAGAATGATCAGTGTTCCCTATGAAGACATGAACGAGTGAGTATTCTCTTCTACTGGGAAGAAAATGTACGTTGCTACTACCTCTGTGCCCTCTGTAGGGAAATTTGCAAAGATTGTGAAAAAGTTTAAAAATGTATACAATTTGAAATACTTAACATCAAACTAAACCATGTCACTCTAGAACATAAAAATAAATTTTAAAATGTGCACATGCTTAGATTAAGAAATTACATGGCTAGGCACCATGCCTCACACCTGTAGTTCCAGCTCTTTAAGAGTCTAAGGTGGGAGGACCACTTAAGGCTAGAAGTTGGAGATTAACCCAGCCAATATAGCGAGGCTCCCATCTCTATAAACATTTTTGACATTGGTGCATGCCTGTAGCCCCAGACACTTGAGAGGCCAAGGTGGGAGGATTATTTGCCCCAGGACTTCAAGGTTGCAGTGAGCTGTGATCATGCCATGGTGCCACCCTCAAAAGAAATTTCAGTTTAAAATTATCCTCCAGAAATTTCATGAGATTTTATACATGGATAAATTGAAGATGATAGATAGATAGATAGATAGATAGATAGATAGACAGACAGACAGATAGATGAATGATAGTAAAGGGGAGATCCTTTTTACATTACTATTTTTAGAGTACAAATTTTAAAAAACTCAGTTTCCAAAGTAGAGAACTGGTTAAGTAAACAATTATACACAATAAATATCTCTACATAATAGATTACCTTGTAGTTATTAAACTGAAAATATGTACTTATTTATAGAATATCTTTTTATTATTCAAATCAAACTAAAAAAGGCTAAAATCATAACATTTCTTTATACTCTGATACTATATAGTCTAATTTTGCACATACATATATTTGCAAATCTATATAAGTACCTGCATTTATTATATAAGATTAATTCTATATGTTATCAATTTTATTCTGTTGATTATTCCTTTGCCGTGCAGAGGCTTTTAATCTAATGAGACTGAAAAATCTATTCTTACAATAAGATTCAGAAATCACACTCTTCGGTATTATCCCAGTGATTTAAAAACCTATGTCCACACATAAATCATGCAATTATTTATATAAGCTTTGTTTATAGCAGCAAAAAGTGGAAATCTCTAAAATTTCTCTAGTCAGTAAACAAGCTGTAGTACATTTATACCATGGAAAATTATTAATGAAAAGTGCAGAGTTATCAATATGTGCAAACTTTAATGAATCACAAGGGAAGTTATACTGTGGGGGAAAAGTCAATGTCAAAAATAAATGTTATTTATCTCTATAAATAAATTTATATATTTTATATATATATAATTCTACTTATATAACATTCTTGAAATGACAAAATTATGGCACCAGAGAACAGATCAGGTGTTGCCAGTGTAACTGGCTCTATGAAGAGATGTCAATGACCCCTGTGTGTGTTTGTGTATCTTTCATATTTAGAGTCTCTGGTTAGTAGGGCTTGACAACCAGATTCACGTAGCATTCAGGTGACTACGTGTCTTTGAGTTGTTACATTCTGAAGTCCCCTGGGCACGACTTCTGGACAACCAGGACTCACCATCCCTCGCCAACTTTCCCCAAGGCATCTTGCCTCTGGTTAAGAATGCCTAGTCCCCGTTAGTGGGGAGACAAATTTATAGCCACCCCATCTATTATCCCAGCTGATGTCAATCATAAAAGCCCCTTTCTTCCCTGGCAGGACCGAGGGTCTCAGGAATTGCCTTGCTATGCCGTGAGCAATCAGACCCAGGCCAGATCCCTCTGCTTTTGGTAACACCAAAGGTCGGGGATTTGGGCTGCAGGGGAGAGTTGGGCCTGACTATAAATGGGTCATGTGGGGAAACCTTTGTCCTGGTGGTCAGTGAGGGTTTTTACTGCCAGGGAGCGCATCACATCCTCGTAAACGATGAGAGTGGGAAACTTGATGCAGATGCCCCTATTTCAAATCCCTGGTCCTGATATAATTACGGATGATTTAATCAGAAAGAGGACCTGGGTAAAAAGTATATGACAACTCCCTGCGTTAACTTTTCAGCTTCCCGTGAGTCAATAATTATTTTTAAATTAAAAAAATGTAAAGCCAAATACATTGAATTTTTGGTCCAACGCTTTGGTTTTCCTTCAATCTATTTTCCTTCATGTTGTCCAAGGTCTCTTTCCGCCTTAATTCCTTGTGGCTTCAGTTGGTGTTTCCTGTGGCATTTGATTTCTGAACCATCAGTATTAGACTTTTCCTGAACTAGAGATTATAAAATTCGACCCAGCATCCCTACGCCTCCTGAAGGAAGGCCAGATCAGATCGCCCTCCTCCTCTGAGGGTCGCTCGCAGAAGCAGCTGTCTACACACTCCTGGTTCTTCCCATTGAAGCCTCACGAGTTCTACCTGGTGGCTGCTTTCCTAGCCAAGGCCAACATCAGTCCCTGCACTCATGCGTGAGGACAACGGTTGTCTCCATGACTGGGAGACCTCTGATGGACCAGTGCCCCGCATGTGAGATTACTGACCTTCACTAAACTCAACACAACTACAAGGTCACACAACAAAAATTAGCAAGCATATAAAACACCAGATGACCAGAGAATCATCCACAAACTTATTGTCTTCCAGTGTGAACACAGAATCTATGCCTTTTCTCTGAGCTCTTTCCACCAGTCCAGGATTGTTACAGCTTTGTGAATCTACCTCGTTCTCTTGAAATAATGCCACCCACATTTATCATACCGATTTTCCACCATATTTCATATCGATTTTTAAGGAGTGAGATAATTCAGTAACATCATGTTCCTTTCTAAGCTTTTTCTGTGCTACAAATTCTTCCTTTGCAACGCTATTTTGATTAAAGTGTAGGAGGGAATGTTCTTTTAATTTACACTTTCAAATCTCAGGTACTGTGAAAATAAGACTTCTCTTAAAGTACTCATGTTGTGCTTTTCATTGTCAGCCTATAGAGTTTATAATCTGGCCTTTTATCTAATTAACTATGCATAACTTTCAGAAGCCAAGTATTAAAATACTTCATTAAAAAGCAGTCACATTACTAATCTCATTTTATTAATGGAAACTTGCAATTTTGCAATTACACTGTACATACAAAATGTGTTGTTAAAAATAAAATGATTCAAAAACTGTTCCGTAGGTGGTTTGTTTTTGGTGATTTAAATTTGCGCAATGTCACAATTCTAAGTTCACATAATTGAAAAAAATCATATGTGACAAGGTCAGCTCATGTAGATTTTTATCTTATTTTCTTAAATGTGCTGGGTGCTGTTAACGAATTGTTATACCATAACTAATGGGCAGTGTAGGGCCTACATTGCGAGCTCCCAGTTTCACTTATTTTCTGACTCTACAGCAGCAAAACAGCAACTCTTTTTCTCTCCCCCAGCCACCTCCCTCATTCAAAAGGTACAAAGTTTCAGAAAGTGAAGAGGAATACGTTTTGAAATTAATTGTACAGCAGGGTGACTATAGTCAATAATAATGTGCTACGTATTTCAAAATAACTAAGACGATAAATTTCAAAAGTCTCACCACAAAGAATGAAAGGTAAGCGAGATGATAGATATGTTCATTACCTAGATTTAACCACGCTCCACTGTACACATATGTCAAAACATCACACTTCGATATATTTTTGCCATCAAAATGTAGACAACTATGATTACCAATTTAAGAAGAGCAGCGATGTCATCAATTAATCAATGTTTCTTGAAAAGACGCCTACTGATGTATATGGAACAGCCTGCAGAAATGAAAAACATGTTACTGACCCTTCTCATCCCTCCTTCTCCTGGGGTATATCCCATATACTTTCTAAAATATACCTTTCAATATTTTCTTGTGCAAGTGAAGAAATCTCCTGATTGTTTCCCTTACCAGGGACTCCTGTGGTTGGGGGAGTTGTGGGTAAAAAGAGAATAGAAACTGAGAAATGTGGTGTATTTAAATATTTTCAGCTTTCTTATTAACCAGGTTACTAGTATGTACAAAGGATGGCATCTTTAAATATAAGATGGAAAATTTAGTGAAAATTATAAAGAAGATGGGTGTAAAGATCTTATTTAGGAAAAATTTAAATTACTTAAGGAAAATTCTGTCTGTAGCATAAGCCAACAAATCTAACAGATATACATTTCTATAACTTTTAAAATTGTAACATTTTCATCTAGAAAAAAATGAGATCATTCTAAGAAGTACAGGAGGCAGCACCTCGCTCAAACTTTTGGAATATTATCTTGCAAAAATAAACAAAATCACAAAAATATTTTCTTCACTGACACGACAGAGAACATTCAAAATGCCTAACAGCCTGCCCCATGTGAAGCTCAAAAAGGGAGCCACCCTAAGTTAAGAAGGTAGTGATTTTCAATGTATAGTGAATTGTCAGATATATTTATTCTTTTTCAAAAACAACACTCCAGGTTTCTGTAACAGCAAATATGCTGTAGCTACTGACCAGGGCCCTACTGAACAGCACCATCCCCAGTGAGCAATTCCAGTGTTGAATTTAGTTAAGACCACCATTTGTAAATAAGAACATTCTCTCTAAGATATATTTTGAACTATAATATAATTGCTTCCTTTTATCAGATAGTAAACCTTTGCAAACTTTATGAAAATGTATAACTTGGGAGAAAGTCTGTAAAAGGTAAAGATTGTGCTATGTATCATGAATTTGTCAATTAATCGGCTTCAACCTAAGGGAACTCAATTCTTCTATTTCACAATTCACAGTACAGAGATCAGCTAGTATTGCATGAGAATATGCATATTTTAGATGATACTGGCAAAAAATCTGCCAGTCAACACTTGATATTTTGCTAACCTGCAAACTGAATTTGAGATATGGATCTTCATTGATAAAATCAGGGGCTTGTTCATCAGCGTGAAGAGTGTTGGAAATGAGCTTGCATTGCTGAGAGGAATGGTAGAAATTTGAGGCTCTTTACTTCTACACAAACAATGAAAATCCAGCAGAGGTAATAGTGAACATATACAACTATGCACTTATCAACTTTTGTCAAAATTTACAGCATAAAGAGTGAAAGCTAACATATGCAAAATTTTAAAACATTATTGATAATGTTGAAGTATCCCAGGATGGAATGCCAAGTGTCACAAAAGGATTGATTTGTGTTACAAGTGTGTGAAACAGTCTCATCAAGGTGATGGCGAAAAGATACTGACCCGAGTAACTGTGGAAATGAGTGGCCGATAAAAACTACAGGCAAACAAAGCAAAACAACAGCAACAAAAAGCCATTCATAGGGGCGGCGCCTGTGGTCCAGTGGGTAGGGCACCGGCCCCATATACCAAGGGTGGCGGGTTCAAACCCAGTCCCCGCCAAACTGCACCGAAAAGAAAAAAGCCATTCATATAACTGCACTATAGTTAATCAAGTTATGTCCATGGGGTTGGGAGTTAACTATTCTAATTCCACTATACAGTCATGCATCACTTCCTGACAAGAATACATTCTGAGAAATGCATCGTTAAGTGGTTCCATCAGTGTGTGAACATCATGGAGTGCGGTTACACAAACCTGGACACAGAGCTCACTGCACACCCAGGCTAATGACATGGCGCAGTGCTCCTCAGCTACACACCGTCCAACACCTTATTGTACTGCATACTGCTGGCAATTGGAACACAATGGCAATTATCTGGTATCTAAACAAAAACCAAAATAAAAACAGTGAAAATAAAGCATTATACTCTTACAGCACCACCGGCGTGTATGGGGTCTATTGTTGACGGCTCATGACCGTCCACACAAGCTGGAATGGAACAATGAAATGAACAGATGGCAGATGGTGGGAGGCAGAGGTTGGGATGCTATAAAAAGGCAAGGAGCGGAGACTAGAATTGGTAGGCAGGATAAGACTGGAACTGGGTGTATCCACAGGAACTCGTGTAGACTAACACAGACATGAGTGGATTCCTACTGGAACAATCCTGGGCACACGGATACACATGAGTTTTAAACACAAGTGCTCCTTTCTCTGCTGGGAGGAACCAGGTGCAACAACACACGGGTAAATGAGTGCCCTTACCGCACAGGTCTCGGCTCTACAACAACATTGTTCTCCAGGGAATGCAAGTAGGGCTCTTTGGAGGAACAGCTGGTTCAATAACTGAAACAGAACATATAAGGTGAGCCTCAGGCATCTTGCAGCATCCCAAGTAAGGAAGTGCTAAAAAAAGAAAACATGATTCATTATGTCAAAGGAATTCAGGAGCAAGTGAAAGAGCTCCAAACGGTCAAAACCAGAACACTTTGAAATTTGTGGTACTGGATTACAAAACCAAATTATGTACACACGCACACACATTCCTAACAGTTTGATGCAGAATTCCAAATGAATTCAAAGTGATTTACCTCACTGCCACAGAGGAGGATTATAATTCTCCGCTCCCAGAGGCAGCCTGATCATAATCAGCCCTTCAAAGAGTCCAGTATGGGAAGGAAAAATACATAAGCATAACTTTGCAGTGGAGAAAAGTGATGAACTCTATACCCTTTAGGGGGTGAAGGTTGACGTCCCCAAGTGGGGACCGAGCTGACAGCCATCTTGACAGCACGCGGTGAAAACAGCACTTACTCTGTGATCTTTATAGAAAGCCCTAACTGCAGCCTAATCATGAGAAAATCACGGGACAAATCCCGATGGTAAGACATCCTAACAAGTACTTCTCAAAATTGTAAAGCTCCACCAGAAGAAAAGCCTAAATAAAATACTGTCCCAGTCTTGGTGAAATACTCACTATCATAGGAAATGACACAGACAGATCATTTTCATGGGGAGAAAATAGAATGGCTACCCCAGTTAGATATTCCCGTGGACAGCAGATTGAGGACAGTCTACTGCCCTTTGTCTTTGGAATGTCTTTGTCCTACTCGTGGTCCTTGTATAGGGCAAATTAGGAAAGGTATAGAGCTTTATTAGGAACAGATTTCATCAGTAGGCCTTTAGCTTTAAGGTACGTTTAGGCTACAGGAAAACCACTGCAATTTGCCTCTAGGGATATTTTCCATGTAATCCAAACTCGTCAAGATAAAACGTTTTGTGTGTTCTAATGCCTTCAGGCAGAAACCTTCAGAAGTTTTAAAGTATTGATCTCACTCTTGCAATTTTATTTTTGGAGTAAGATATCCTTACGGAAAGTTGTCTTATTGGTATTCTGTTTAAATTTAGCAACCTAGACGTAAAAGAGTCTTCACAGAAATATAACCGACTGTGTTATTTAAAAGAGACACTGAAAGGTCACTTACATACTTTAAGACAATTATTTTTTCCTCTTCTCATAACAGTTTATTACAATCAACTAATGTGCTTTAAACAACTACTTAGTGATTACGTACATTACAATCTATGTCTTGATAAGTAATAAAATATACATTGAATACAATTTGCAAAGTGGAATTAAAAAGATAAGCCTGACCTCTTATCTACATGTTTGGAATATAAAATAGATGCTAACATTTATTTTATTATTTTATTTTTTTTGAGACAAAGTCTCACTTTGTCACCCTCGGTAGAGTGCAGTGTTGTCATAGCTCACAGCAACCTCAAACTCTTGGACTCAAGCGATTCTCTTGCCTCAACCTCCCAAGTAAGTGCCCGCCATACCGCCCAGCTATTTTTAGAGATGGGGTCTTGCTCTGATTCAGGCTGGTCTTGAACTTCTGAGCTGAGTTCGGCTACCCACTGCCTTGTTCTTTCAGAGTGCTAGGATTACAGGCATGAGTCACTGCACCCGGCCAGTAGATGCAAACATTTAGATGAGAATTAAATGTCATTTGCATAATTATCGCATCATTTAGTCTCTTTATTTTCTTCCATATTTCAAAGGTTGCCTGTGAAAATCATATGACTAATATATTTGTGTGACATAAAATTGATTAAAAATTCCTAAGTGAATTTTTTTATTTTTTATTGTCATAGGAAGCCAACTATATGGAGACTGAGTCTGCAAAACAAAGTGCTGTATTTTATATTAGATTAGTAATAAATGTTTAATGATTAATTCCAGTCATTCTCAAACTTTTCCAGAAAATACAAGAAGAGGAAGCCCTTCCTAATTCCATCTACTGGATGCTGGCACTCACCTAGACCATGACATCGAAAGAAAAAAATTAGAGACCAGTATTCCTTATAAATACAGATGCAAAAGTTCTCAACAAATTATTAACAAAGGGAATACAATAGCATATTAAAATGATTATAAACTATGAACAGGCAGAACTTAGCCCAGGAATGCATAAGAATCAATCACTGTAATGCACCGTAGTTACAGAACAAAAGCATATGCCATCCCAATTAACTCAGAATAGTCATTTGACAAAATCCTCGATGTTATAAACAGTGAAAAACACATACATACATACATAACACATACATACATAACACATACATACATGACACATACATACATAATACATGCATACATACATACATAACACATACATACATAATACATACATACATAACACATACATACATAATACATACATACATAACGCATACATACATGCATACACAACACATACATGCACAATACATACATGATACATGCATGATACATACATACATAACACATACATACATAATACATACATAACACATACATAACACATACATAATACATACATGACACATGCATGCATACATACATAACACATACATACATACATAATACATACATACATGATACATACATACATAACACATGCATACATAATACATACATACATACATAATACATACATACATACATACATACATACTACCCACATAAACTGAGACTGGAAGGAAGCTATTTCAACATAATAAATGATATAGAAAACCACAACTAACTTCATACTTAGTTGTTAATATTCTGGAAGCTTTCCCCTATTTTCACAAACACAACAAAGATGCCCATTTAACTAGTGCTATTCAGCATTTTGCTAGGAGTGCTAGCCAGAAAATGAAAATATAAAAGTAATTAAACCGGAAAGGAAGACTTAAAACTATATCTATTCACAGATGAATGATCCCACATATGGAAAACCCTAAAGATTTCACAAGCAAACTCTGAGAGCTAATAAACAAATTCAGCAATGTTTCAGAGTACAAATTCAACATACAAAGAGGAATTATGTTTCTGTTCAACTGCCATGAACAGTCTGAAAAGGAAATTAAGAAAGTAATTACATTTATAATACCATCTAGAAGAATGAAATATCCAGGAATATATCTCCCGAAGAGGTAAAACAAGTATACATTGAAAACTAAACAACAAAACATTGCTGAAATAACGTTAAAATTAAGTAAATGGAAAGATATTATACATTCATAGACAGGAGGATTTATTATTTAGGCACAGAATACTTATTAAATTTCCTATAGCCCTTTTTTCCAAAATAAAAAAGCAGTTGCTTAAATTTATATGAAATCTTAAAAAAAAAAAAAAAGAACAGAATTAAAAGACACACTTCCTGATTTCAAAACTGACAACAAAGTGAAAATAGTTATCATTATTATGCCAGTGTAAAGAGGGTCAAAGGACCAATGGAATAGAATAGTAAGCCCAGAAATAATTCTATCCATCTGTGGCAACTGATTTTGACAAGGATGTCAAGTCCTTTCAATGAGAAAAGAATAGTCTTTTTCAATAAATGGCATTGACAAAACGGGATTTCCATATCTGAATTAATAAAGTTGGACATTTACCCCATACCATATGTAACAATTAACTAAAAGTGGATAAATGATCTAAATATAAAAGTTAATATCATGCAATGTTTAGGGGAAAATAAAGGGTTAAGTGAGTCTTCATGACCTTGGATTTGGCAACGTAGCTTTAGATATAATACCAACACCAGAAACGAACTAACTAAATAAAGAATAGATAATCAGGACTTCACAAAAATTAAACATTAATCTCATGGCTTACAGAACCTTATCCTGAAAGTGATAACCAACCTATAAAATGTGATAAAACATTTGCTAATCATATATGTAATGCATTAAATATGCAGAATATGTAAACAACACTTGCAAGTCAATATCTAAAAGACAAACAGCCTAATTTGAAAATGGAGCAAAGATTTGAGTAGACATGTCTTCAAAGAATATACACAGTGACAGAGACATAAAGATACTGAGCATCCCTAGTCATTAGAGAAACTCTTATCATCTCTGCTTGTCTACTAGCCTAGTTACAACAGGAGGGAAGTGGGGAAGGAGGGAGATGAAGCTGAGTGCTGGTGAGCGAGCGGTCAAGGCATTGGCTCTCACACGTCCCTAATGGGAAGGTAAAGTGGGGCACTGTGGGAAACAGCTTGGTGGTGCTTCATGGGCATGCAGGTTACAACCCAGAACTCACGCTCAGGTGAGTTGGAAACAGGGTCTCAAGCAGACACTGGTAAGCAGCATTATTGACAATAGTTAAAAACATGGGAAAAACTCAAGTACCCATCAACAGATGAAGGAATAAACAAAAGCCTACTGCCGATGTGATAGACTACTGCTTGGCCATAGAAAGGAAGGACCTTCTGAGGGCAGCGGTGGCTTAGCCTGTAATCCCAGCACCCTGGGAGGCCGAGGCCAGTGCATTGCCTGAGCTCAGGAGTTTGAGACCATCCTGTGCAAGAGTGATACCCCATATCTCCTAAAAATAGAAAAACTATAAAATTTTCCCATGTATTTAACTGTTGTCAGTAATGCTGCTTACAAGTATCTGTTTGAGATGCTGTTTCTAATTCTTTGGGGTATATACCTTAGCGTGAGTTGCTGGGTTATAACCAGCATGCCTGTGAAGAATCACCAAGAAATAGAAAAACAGGCATTGTGCCAGGCGCCCATATTCCCAGGTACTTGGGTGCCTGAGGCAGGAGGATGGCTTGAGCCCAAGAGTCGGAGGCCACTGTGAGCTGTGTCGCCACAGCACTCTACCAAGGGTGACAGTGAGACTGTCTCAATCAAAAAAAAAAAGCAAAAAGAATGATATCCTCTCTTCTCATATATACTACAACCTGAATAAACCTTGACAACTCATGTTAGATGAAATAAGCCTGACACAAAATGACAACATTATATGAATCTGCTCACATGAAATGTCCGGAGCAGGGAGGTGAAGTCCCTGAAGGGCTGAGCGTTCCCAGGCCGGGGAGGGGCACCCGGGAACCGGCACGTACAGACCTTCTGTTGGGGTAAGAGGGAGTGGAGGTTGCAGAACTCTGCAAATGCAATTAATGGCCCTGGAACTGACACTCAAAGTGGCTAAAGGGCAAATTTTATGTTATACATAGTGTACTACGGAAAAAAAAGTTTCTGTAGCAAAGAAGTAAAAAGAAAAAAGTTTTTGTAGTAAAAAGTTTACCAATGTAATATAGCACTTTAGGAGAAAAATAGAGGAAAAAATATGAAAATCTGGAAAGACGATGAAACAGCAGAATTTAGCATCCGTATACACTAAAAATTCTAGCAAAGTAAGAATCGGAAGAAATTGTCCTAATCTCAGAAACCAGAAATCAAGCCTGTACAGGAATCATTCAGGATGCAGACATTGCAGAAAGGAGCCACCCGGTTAGTGCCCCACTCTGCACCTCAGACGCCAGATCCGAGGACCCCAGATGGAGTGGGCTGGCAGGAGCTCCACCATGGCGGGGATGGGGACTTTGAGTTGCCTCCTGTCACGGAGGCGTGTGACACAGACAGTCGACTTCCCTCAGTCTCCCCCTACCAAGCGGGAGCAAAGCCTTTGCACGATGAAAATGATCAGAGCAGGGGTGGGCAGTGGTGGGCAGTGGTGGGCCTACCTGCTGAATAGAATATCAGCTCTCTGTAGTGGAAGATACATATTGTCCAAAATGTCCACTCCACGGTAAACTTTGTTATATGTGCAAAGAAACTGCAAAAGAATTGATAAAGTTGGAAGAACGAACTGAGATACCCAAACCTTGCATTAAATACCAAAAAGATCTCAAAGCGGCTATTACAGAAGTGTTTGAGAATGTAAAGGGGAACACCCTGAATGAGTTAACGGATGGAAACCTTGGCATAGAAAACATCGGGAAGGAAAAGATGAGGATTTAAACAGAGCAACACTAAAACATTGTTACAGGGTGCAGTAAGCAGACCTGTGTGGGAGAAGAAATGGTCTCAAGTCCGATCAATAGAAACGCACAATCTGAAGAGCAGAGCAGAACATTCATGAGAATGAGCAGGGGTGTGTGGGGCAATATCACGGAGGGTCCTCGCGAGAAAAGGGAGAAGATAAATTTTCAAAAATGACAGAAAACTTGAATCTGATGAAAAATACTGACTTACAGGACCAAGAATTTTGCCAAGGCTCAAGCAAAGCTGCAAATGAATAAATAAATAATAAAAGAAAGAGAGGAGAGAAGGAGGGAGGTGGGAGGGTGGGAGAAAGAGAGAAAGGGAGGGAGGGAGGGAGTGGGGATGGAAGGAAGGAAGGGAGGGAGGAGAAAAATCAAAAAATCAAATCTAGGGACACAATAGCAGAACTGCTGAAAACAAAGATCAAATGTTAACATCAGTCAGGGAAAAAAGTTACATTATATACAGAGGAATGATGATACTATGCATTTAAACTGAACTTATTTCTCAACAGAAGTTATAGAGGTCAGGGAATGTAATAACTTCTTTGAAGTATCGGCGTGGGGAAAAAAAAACACAAGAAAACCTGGGCAGCACCTGTGGCTCAGTGGGTAGGGCGCCGGCCCCATATACCAAGGGTGGCAGATTCAAACCCGGCCCAGCCAAACTGCAACAAAAAAACTAGCCGGGCCTTGTCCTGGGCACCTGTGGTCCCAGCTTCTCGGGAGGCTGAGGCAAGACAGTTGCCTAAGCCCAGGAGGTGGAAGTTGCTGTGAGCTGTGATGCCACAGCACTCTACTGAGGGTGCCATGTGAGACTCTGTCTCAAAAAAAAAAAAGAAAAAATCTGAACTCTATATCCAATAAAAAAGCACACTGAAACTGAAAGTTAAATAAAGATGTTTTCTAATAAGCAAAAACTAAGTTATCTTTCCAATTGGCCTACACTAAAAAATTGTTAAAAGCTGTTTTTAGGATTGAAGGAATTGCATTTACAGGAAAACACAAGATAAAATAATAGGGAATGAGCAGCCTGAGATCGCCCCGCCCTGGCTGTCAGGGAAGGTTGAAGGACTAATTGTTGATGTCAGTAAACTCAGCTCACTAAGGATGCAAAGGGGGTGCGTCCTTCCCTGTTCCAATCTATGCTGTGCCGCCACTTTACACCCCAAATGCCATGTCTGATACCCCCAACTGTCATGGAGATACCTGGGACCTGCCACAAACCTATCACGGCACCATCAGTGCCAATTTCTGTCTGGAATGGGGAGAACACACTGGTGCCAATGCTGACGTGCCTGGGTCCAGGACAAGCCAGCGAGCCGTTCTGCTTGAAGCCGTGCATCGCGTCCCAGCACCAGCTTGTGCAACTGCACGCCCTCCAATCAGCCCTTTGAGGGATTTACGAAATTGGTGTTTGTACTGTTCTTACGGGCTGAGTAAGACAAACTTGGTTTTCTTTTTCTTGTTTTGTGCATGTTTTGTTTGTTTTTGTTTCAGTTTGCTTTGTTTGTATGCAACACTGAAACCTTCCAGGGAAGTGCTAGGGCACAAGAGGCACCCGCAAGAGCTGCTCGCCCTGAGCCAGCTATTCCTGGAGCAGTAACTACTAAAATTCGGTGGTGGGAATTGGTTATTCCCGGGGTAACTGGTTCAGAGCAGGAATTGAGGTAGTTTTGCTTATGTCTAAGTGAAAATGAGGGGTCATAACTTAGTATTGCTTTAAATATTGAGTAAAAAGGAATGGGAATGATTATTCACTTACAACACTTCATATTTGCTTAGGAGAGAAGTGAGTTTTTTGCTTTATTATTAAATTTTGAGGGTTTTTAAAATATCCAAGATATTTCTTGATAAAGTATCTTTCAAATAAGTTTTTAATTCAAATAAAGTCCAATTCATTAATTGTTTCCTATTATGGATTGTGATTCTGGTAACAAATAAAGAAAATCTTCACTTAACTCAAGGGCACAAATTTAATCTGTTTTTTTCAAATGGTTTCACCTTTATCTCTATGAGCCATTTATTTTTTGTATACTATTTTTTTATACTATGTAAAGAATATATCATTTTTGCATATAGCTATTTTTGCATATATTTTTTGAAAAGGCCATAATATTTCCAAATAATTGCTTTTGGTATCTGTTGAAATCAGTTGATCATCAATGTGTGAGCCTTTTCTCATATCCTATATTCTGTATCATATATGCTTGTGCTGATGTCCCAGTAAAATAATAAAAATTATGGCAAAAATCAATGAAATAAAAACTGGAAATAGAATCAAAAACTTTAAAAAGCAAAAAATTGGTTCTGCAAAATATTGATTGAATTATAAAGATAATGAAAACATAAAAGATAAAATATAAATATCTAAAATCAAGAACAAAATATAATGAGGTAGCACAAAAGATCTTACAGATAATAGGATGATAAGAGCATATTAGAACACATATATTAATAACTTTAATGGTGTAGATAAAATTGACAAATTATTTTTAAACTAGGAAACCTTCATCACTCCTTATGTAGTAAAAAATATAAATTTATAATAGACAACCTTCCCACAAAGAAGTCTGGGTCCAGACACACTGTAAATGTAATCGATCGCCTCAAGAAAAACAATAGACATAATTTTATACACAATTTATCAGAAAACAGATGAGGTTGTGAAATTGTACTTTCCCTGTCTCCGAAGGCAGGTGTGTAGCTGACAGAGGCCCAGCTACTGCCCCAGGGCCAGGCCCTTTCCTGTGCGCCCTTCCAAACCAGGGCCTGAGCCTGGCAGGGTTCCTAATGGAGACTCCAGCTTCTCTGATGGGTGAGTAGCTCTGGGACTTGGCAGTGCCCTTTCCAGTGTCCCTGTAGTCTGAGCAGCTCCCCATCACCGTCCTTCCTTTTCACTCTCCCCTTCTCTCACAGTCAGAGTGGCCCTACAGTCTGGTTCTCCAACCACTCCCAGCTCCTTCAGCTTTCCCCCGTCAGGCATTTCCCATCATAAAGGGCTCCTGTGCTTAATCCCTTCGCTTCTTGCCTTGAGGATAATAAAACACTGAGAGTGAAATCCTCAGGTCTATCTGGATGTTCCCTGGTCCCCAGGCTCCCAGAGTCAGGAATGAGAGTCCAGCCAATGAGGGAGTGATGACAGGTGCAAAGCATCACGGGCGACACTCCCTGCAAAGTGGAAGTAGGTTTCAGAGGGTGGGAGAGGCCTTTGTCCTCCAGTGGGGAAAGACCTTGAGTCTGAGCACATGCTGCCTTTTTATATCCTCACCAGTTTGTCCCACCTTTCTCCTGGCGTGATTGGCTGCTGTTGCCCACCTTTAGGGTGATTGGCAGGTTGGGGTTATGTACCAGATTACATAACAGTTTGCCTAACAAACCCTGAAACTTGGGACAGAGATACTTGAATGCATCTCCCTAAGTGTTGACCCAGATGTGCAGAGGTGGCCCACGCTCGCCTGGTAGGACTTGGCTCTCCTGTGGGTATGGGGAGGATGCTGCAGAGCCTCTTCCTGGTACAGGATAGGCACTTCCTCAGAAATAGTCATCACCTCTGCTCCTAGACACCAGGCCACAGTGCCTGTTCAGGCCCAGCATGCCCTGCGTGGGGTGTGCTGGGCCTGGGAAGGGAAGAGGGAGTAATTGCATGAATTTCCCAGCATGCCCTGCATGAGGGAAGGGAGAGGAATAATTGCATGAATTTCCCAGCATGCCTTGTGTGAGGGAAGGGAGAGGATTAATTGCATGAATTTCCCAGCATGCCCTGTGTGAGGGAAGGGAAGAAGGAGTAATTGCATGAATTTCCCAGCATGCCCTGCGTGAAAGAAAGGAGAGGAATAATTGCATGAATTTCCAGCATGTCCTGGCAAGGGCTAGGAAGAGACTGGGCTTTCAGGCTACTTATCAAAGGGGCTCAAATGTGCAACTGGGTGAACGTTCATTAACTTGGGGGCCTTTTAGCAGGACACAGGATGCACCATCATAGAATCTTGGGGCACAGGAAAGGTTCCTGCCGGAGTGATCCATAGACACCCAGAAGAAAATGACGGCCAAGCATCAGAACAGCGGAGTATCTGAGCTGCCCTGGTCAATGGAAGCCACTGCAGGGGGTGGGTGCCCTTGGTGCCTGTAACAGAAAGGCGGAGACACACCAGGCTCACTGGGGATGTCCTGGAGAGACAGCCACTGGTTTCCCTGAGAAGTTTTCTGGGGGTTCTCCAATGTACAGCAGTGATGGTGGCAGGTGCTTGGTCAAGGTGGGTTCATTAATAAATGTATTAAAATCATATGTCATTGGAGAAATGCAAATTAAAACAAAAAGAAATGTGCTATCTAGACACAAAAAGGCATGGAGAAGCCTTAAATGTATATTGCTAAGTGAAAGAAGCCAATCTGAAAAGCCCCATGTATAACTCCAACTACGATGTTCCAGAAAAGGAGAAACTATGGAGACAGGGGAAGGATCAGTGTCTGCCAAACTCAGGGATGAAAGAGGTATGAAAATGGGGAGCATATGGGACTTTGGGGGCAGTGAAACCGTTCTGTGTGACTCTGCAGTAGTACAGATGTGCCATTATACATTTGTCAAAAACTACAGACTCTGCCACACTCAGAGTGAACTCTGACTGCAGCTGCAGGCTCAAGCTAATGGCCTGTCACAATGGTCTCATCGCTTGTAACTAATGTGCTACCCTAATGCAGGGTGTGAATAAATGGGAGAACTGGGGAAGTGCCAAGGCCAAGGGAAATTCTCTGTGCTTCTTGCTCATTTTTCCATAAACCCTAAAACTTCTTTTAGAAATAAGGTCTATTAATTTAAAACATTTTAAAATCCATTTTAGCTTACAAGCCACATAAAAACAGGTGGTGGGCCAGATTTGGCCCTGTTGTAGATTCTGGCAGATGTCACCAAAGTGGCTTTTATGCCAGATGGAGTCTCCTTTCTAGAATACTTTAATAAGGTCAGGTATGTGGTCTGTGGCCATTAAGTTGGCAAATAATTTTTTTTTTTTTGAGACAGAGTCTCAAGCTGTCTCCCTGAGTAGAGTGCTGTAGCGTCATAGCTCACAGTAACTTCAAACTTGGGCTCAAGCAATCCTCTTGCCTCAGTTTTTCTATTTTTAGTAGAGATGGGATCTTGCTTTTGCTTAGGCTGGTCCTGGACTCCTGAACTCAAGCTATTCACTTACCTGGACCTCCCAGAGTGCCAGGATTACAGGTGTGAGCCAGCGGGCCAGACGTGGCAAATATTCTTTTCTCTGTTCCAATTATAACAGGAAAGAGAATCAGAAGTAGTTCTTGTCTATATGGGATAAACCACAGGGCTTATTTTAGTTCAACTCAGGGCTATATTTAGTTTTCAGGCCCCATCCTGTGTTCAGTCTGAAGAGCTCAGGCCAGTCGGGCCTCAGAAGCAACAGCTCTCACCCCTTGGCTCTCCGAACTGGCCTGGCGAAGGCACTGCGCTGAGCACACGGGATGAGAAAGCGCTGAGGAGCAGCCTGGGGGCCTGGCCACACACCCACGCCCTGGGGGTAGATAGCAGCCTTGCAAAGAGGGGAGAACTGGACACTTCAGGGAGGTGTTTGGGGCCCAGTGGGCAGCCATGCTAGGATGCCCCTTTACAGGATAGACAGCACGCTGTGTCCTGCTGCGTCAGCACAGAGGACCACTGCTTAGCAGGCCTTTGGGGACTGTGCGGACAGCATATTGTATCTCTAGAAATTTAGCTCCAGCTGTCAAAAGCTGTCAGTATGGAGTGGGGCCTGGAGCAGGGAAGGGCACGGTTCATGCCATCCTTGCCTTGGGCCTTATGACCGAGCTGATGCAGTGGCATGGAAGGGGTCAGCATGGGCCAGAGTACAGCAGGGACCTTAAGGAGGTCATTGCACAGACGCACCCCCTAGGAAGGACTGCTGTCCAGAGTAGAGCACTGTGCACCCCTCAGAAAACATCTTTTGGTGGCCTCTGGGCCCTAGTGGGAGTGGGATGGGGCCTTGTGTCCAGAGCTGCAGGTTTTGAGCTGGGTCGCAGGCTTAGTCCGGCACCAGTGCACAATGGCACTTCCCAGATGGAAGAGGGCAGAGGGCGCACACAGTGCAGGAACACAGACTCCAGTGCCCCTGCCCAGCTGACACTGTGGCCACAAGGGGGTCAGCCACAGAGAAGGGAAACCCCGGACTTGAGTGTGGGTGCAAACAGCATGGACAGGGGCTGTGCTGCAGGTGCAGGCTGAGATGACCCGGAGAGAAGCAAGGGGAGTCTTCCTGGGACAGAGCTCAGAGTGGGGCACCTGGTCACTCATTTTCATAGAAGGAGAAGAGACTGGAGGTGAGACTCGGGACTCCATGGAGACTTCTGGGCAGTAGCCAATTACCTGGCCGTCCATTTAGGTACCTGGGAGAAAAAGTGCTAGAGCAGAGAGAACAGGGTCTGGGGTGTGAAAGTGGGTCACACAGTGTGCAAGCACTTGTGTCATGCCCTAATGTCCTCCCAGAGGCATCTGCTATGGAAGAGGCCCTGAACATCCACATGGATAAAAACCCAGGCCGATTGCTCTAAGCCAGCCTTTGCTGTCACCCTTCTCAGACCTGTCACAGTGGGACAAGGACTGAGCCCAGGATGGAGCAGCATGTGACCCAGAATGGTGCCACCTCTCAGGGTTAACGCTCCTGCCACAGACACCAATGGTAGGTGTCCTGTGTGACAACGTACCTGAGGATATCGCCTGGCCTCTTGACGGGAAGTTAGCTGCATTGTACTGGGGTCAAGTTGTACCACACTTTTTTTTTTCTTTAAGACAGTCTCAAGCTGTCACCCTGGGTAGTAGGCCATGGCATCATAGCTCACAGCAATCTCCAACTCGGGCTCAAGTGATCTTCTTGCCTCAGTTTTTCTTTCTTTTTTCTTTTTTAGAGACAGAGTCTCACTTTCTCGCCCATGGTAGAGTGCTGTGGCATCACAGCTCACAGCAACCTCCAACTTCCAGGTTTAGGTGATTCTCTTGCCTCAGCTTCCCGAGTAGCTGGGACTACAGGTGCCCGCCACAATGCCCGGCTGTTTTTTGTTGCAGTTCGGCTAAGGCCGGGTTTGAATCTGCCACCCTCGGTATATGGGACTGGCAGTCTACCCACTAAGCCATAGGTGCTGCCCACACACATTTTTTTTTTTAATAACAAATTTCTTTCATTTTCAAAACCATCTCAGCCTCTGCATCTCAGAGGTCTTGGGCTACAAACACAGAGAAGAAAAAAAAAACATCTTGATGCATTTTAATGATGTCAGCAAAGCCCTGACACCAAACCCTAACAGATACTTTACAAAAAATAGAAAGTACAGAGCAATATTCTAATGAAATAGAAAAGATTATAGTCATTTGACATAATCAAATCAAATCACTCAATAACAAAACAGAAAAAGACATGGCAATTCAGTTAGCTTTATTCCAATAAATACAAGTTTGTTTGAATATTGGAAACTAATACAAACTATGCACTGTATTAACAGATTAGAGGAGAAAAAAATATATGGTCATGGGAACAGATGTAGAAAAAAATCATTTAACAAAATTCATAGTAATTCATGGTAAAAACCAAATGCTTAGTGCATTAAGAGAATTTTCTCAAGTTGATAATGGTTCAGGTACAAAAATACACAAATCACATCATATTTAATGTAGAAACCTTGAACTCGTCACCTCAAGACCGAGAGTAGGCAAGTGTGCTCATTTTCCCTGTCCAGCACACCAATGCCGTAAGACAGGTGAGTACAAAGGATAAAGACTGGAAGCAATGAAGTAAAATTTCATTAATAGCAACATGTCTAAGTAGGAATTCTTACAGAATCAAGGGAAAAAAACTCTAGAATAATAAGTCAATTTAGCAAGTTGACAGATTACAATGTTAAAGTACAAAAATCAACTGTATTTGGGTACTAGAAATAAGAAATCAAAAAATTAAATTAAAAAAGCCATTTATAATAGCATATTAAAACACAGCCTATTCAGAAATTAATGTAAGACAATTTTGTAACGTCACTACCTTGAAAACAATAATACAAATTTAATTAAGAAAGCATGTATATCTTGCTCATGGATCGGAAGACTCAGTATCACTAAACTCTCTAACGCTTAAAAATTCATTAAAAAATGGATGCAATATTAATCAAAATCTCTGCAAGCTGTTTTGTAGATCACATTAAAAGACCGAGAATGAGTCCTTAAAAATAAACTTGAAACAAAGAATTAAGTTGGAAGACTTACGCTTACTAATTTTAAGAACTTCCTACAGCTGCAGCAGCCAAGAGAGTGTAATCATGGGGTAGAGACAGATTTTTCTAATAGAACAGAATATATAATCCAGACATAAACCTGAATATATATCATCCATTGGTTTTTCTCAAGAGCACCAAGATAATTCAATGGGGAAAAGTTTGTCTTCTTAACAAAATGTGCTAACAATTTCTTATAAAAGTAAACATTCCATTGCTATATGACCTTGTTATTCTATTCAGAGGTATTTACTCAAGATAGATGGAAATATGTCTACAGAGAAACTCATGCATGAAAGTACATAAGCACTTCGCTCCTAACACTCAGACTTTGGAGTAACTCCAGGGCACATATGTGCACACCCCAGTGCACAGACGTGACATGGCCCCACCAGGTCAGGAAACGCTCACAACGTGAAGCTACGGAACACAGACCTGACCCCCAAGATGACTCTCCAGAACTCCACACTACTTACGAGATGCCGGTTCAACAGAGTGCTTACTAAATTGTACATTTTTGTGGTGTCTGCAGCAAGCAAACAAATACACTGTGATTGAAAGCTGAGCAGTAGTTTCTGGTGCCAGGCACAAGAGTGACAGAGACAGGAGGAGAGCTTCTGGGTTGATAGAAATTTTTTTGCTACCTTAATGGAGGTAGTGGTTACAGGGCGCTTATACTGTGCTTAAAATGTCTTAGTTTTATTGCACACGAAGTCAACATCCGTAAGGTTGATTTTAAAAACAGAACGTATAAATTCCATATTACCAAGAGATTTATTCATGGACAACTATTACAACAAAACCCACGATCTCCAATATTCATACCATTTCTACTCAGAATAGCTCCAAACTGGAAGCTACTCAAATACACATTAATTAGCAACAGTCTTCTGAACAACATGATGTGGCTACAAGCTGCCAGCAAGTAAGGGAATGCATACTTTAAAGAAATGGTCCTGTAAAATTAACAAATATTCAACTATAGCAGCAAAAAAGAGAAACAGCAACAGACCCTGGAAAAGAAGGTAATCTGATGTCCAAAGTTGATACATTGTATTTTTAAGATGTCCATATTTCAACAAAAATACTGCTTGATTTGATTTGTACCAAATGTCCACAACAGGAGACAGAAAGTTTAGGAATTGCCTGGGGTGAGGATCCCCAGGGCTGGGGAAGATAAGGGGAATAGTGAGTCAATCTTATTGGGTGTGCCTTTGTTTTGTTTTTAATGCTTTAAGATTAAATTACAGGAATGGTTGCATGTTAATGTATTAAAATCATTTACATGTATATTTGAATATACATATCCCTGTATATGCAGGAATTTTATGGTATGGAAATTATACTTCAATAAAGCTGTAGAATGCCTAAATATAAGTGATGGTGCTAAAAAGTCCAATAACTAAAATAAAAATCCTACAACACGGCCTCAGGAAGAAAGTGAAGTTTATAGGAGGCAGAGTCAGTAAATGTGTGGACAAATCAATTTACTTAATCTGACTGAAAGAGAGAAAATAGATTGTTTTAAATAATAAAGAGAGTCTCAGAGACCTTTGAAATAATAGTCAAGAGTGCTAACATTTGGATTATTGTCATCCCAAAAAAGAGGAGAGAGAAAATGCTAGTAAAAAAAATACCTGAAGAAATAACGGTAGAAAACTTCCAGAGTTAGGAGACAGACATACACTCACAGATTCGTGAAGCTCAGTAAACTCCAAACAAGCTCAAATAAATCCACACTAAGACACATCATAGTAAACTTCTGAAAATGAAAGAAAGAAAAACCTTGAAAGTAGCCAGAAAAATAAAGTTATTTTAGGGAACACCAATGTGAATGATAGCAGACTTGTCAACTGAAACCATGTAAGCAGAAAAAATGGTACAATGTTTTGAAATGCTAAGAAAATAAAGAATTTTAAAAAAGTTTTGATCATAAATTCTGTGTCTATAAAAAATATTCTTTAAAAAAGAGGGACTTAAAGATAACGCAGGATGAAGAAGGAAAGAGGACGGGGAAGGGAGGGTAAACAGTGGGACCTCACCCATGGTGCATATTGCAAGGGTACATGTCAAATCTATTCAGTGTAGAGTATAAATGTCTTTTTTTTTTTTTTTGCAGTTTTTGGCCGGGGCTAGGTTTGAACCCGCCACCTACAGCATATGGGGCCGGCGCCCTACTCCTTTGAGCTACAGGGGCCAGCCAACTATAAGTGTCTTAACACAATAATTAAGTAAGTGAGGTGAAGGCTCTGTTAACCAGAGCCTGTATGTGTGTATTCCAAATTGTATATAAAATCAGCTCATTGTACTCCATTAAAAAAAGGTATACTTAGAGAGATGAGAATTAACAGAATGTGGTGTAAGCAATCCAATCCTTTAAAAATCATTTAAAGGAAGTTTTCTTCTAATTATGAAGGATTAGACCTACGGATACGGGAAAAAACATGGAAATGATTTAAAAAGTAGTATTAAACATAATAGAATAATCAATGTCTTGTGATTTATTTAAATCTTATTTGACGGGTGGCACCTGTGGCTCAAAGAAGTAAGGCACCGGCCCCATATACCGGAGGTGGTGGGTTTAAACCCAGCCCTGGCCAAAAAAAAAAAAAAAAACTGCAAAAAGAAAAGTAAAATAAAATAAATAAATACATAAATAAAATAAATCTTATTTGACCATGGAAACAAGAATTACGTCATAACTCTCGCGGTATTCAGTGTTTACAGAAACAGTACTGAAGCAATGACGATTACAAAGTTAGTGGTGCTGGGGAGTGAAGGGAACTAAATGGAAATAAGGCTTATAACTCAAAGTGGTAAGATGTCAATGGCATCTACATTTTAACACCTGGAGCAAACACCAGAAAAATAAGACAAAATGATATATAGTCGAATAATTCCCAGTTTACAATGACTGATTTAGGATTTATGATGGGAGCAAAAGGAATACACACTCCTTGTCTTAGAGTGCGGCTACTTCCTCATAAACACATCCTAAAGTGAACGATGGTATTTCCAACTTATACTGGGTTTGTCCAGATGTTACCCCAGAATAAATCAAGGAGTATCTGTATTAAACAATACTAAAAATAAGTCAAGGTAGAATCTTTCAAATTATTTTTCTTCAATGGAAAATATCACTTTACTCTCAGTTATTATTTTTTCAGACATTTCTCCTGTTAGATTTTGTACTTCTATAAGGATGCTACCAAAAACTTGTTGACATTCTACTTCTGTCTTCATATTTCTTACCATTTCTTGTCATCTTTCCTGATATCTTTTATTTATTTTTATTATAATGGGCATATAAGGGTTGTATATCTTTATACATGTGATGGTTTGATACAGGCATACAATTTGAATTAATCAAGTCAGGGTAATTTAAATATCTATCCCTTCAGGCATTCAACATTTCTTTGTGCTAGGAAGATTTCAAATCTCCTCTTTGATTTATTTTAAAGTATACCTAACTTATCATTGATAGTAGTCATTTTGTTGTGCTGTGAAATGTTGTTCATTCTACCTAACTATATTTTTGCACCCACTAACCATCTCCACTTTATCTCCCCTTCCCACTATACTTCTCAGCTTCTGGTAACCAACAGTCTACTCTCTGTCTCCACGAGATCAATTGCATTTGATATTCAAGTATGAGTGAAAACGTGAGATTTGTGTTTCTGTACTTGGCATGTTTCGCTTGATATAATGTTCTCCAGTTCCACCCATGTTGTTGCAAATGGCAGGATTTTATTCTTTTTGTGGCTATAAAATATTCTACTGTGTATGTACCACATTTCTTTATGCATTAATGCTTTGTTAGACACCTGGCCATTGTGAATAGTGCTGCAATAGACATGGGAATTCAGACATCTTTTCAGTGTAGTAAATTCTCACCCTTTGTATACATACCCAGTCATGGGATTGCTGGAGCATATGGTAGTTGTATTTTTAGTTCTTTGAGAAACCTCCACACTGTTCTCCATAATGGTTGCACTAACTTACTTTCCCAAAAACAGTATATGGGAGTTCTCCTTTCTCCACATCCTCACCAGCATTTGTTATTGCCTGTCTTTTTGACAAAGAACATTTTAACTGCGGTGGGATGATATCTCATTGTAGTTTTGATTTACCTTTCTCTGATGACTAATGATGTTGAGCATTTTTTCATATACGGTTGGCCATTTGGATGGCTTCATTTTAGAAATGGTATTTAGACCCTTTGCCCATTTTTCAATTGTATTATTTCTTTATTTTCTTATGCAGTTGTTGGAGCTCCTTACGTAGTCTAGTTATTAATCTCTTATCATATTAGTAGTATGCAAATATTTTCTCCCATTCTGTGGGTTGCTTCTTCACTTTGTTGATTGTTTCCTTTGGTGAGAAGAAGCTTTTTAGCCTAAAGTGATCCATTTTCCTAATTTTTCTTTGGTTGTCTGAGCTTTGTGGGTAGGAGGTCCATGGACAGACCAACATCCTGATGCATTTCCCCCCTATTTTCTTTTAGTTCTTTCATGGTTTTAGTACTTTTCATAGATTTTAGATTTAAGTCTTTAATTTATTTTGATTTGACTTTCGTATATGGTGAGAAATAAGAGTTAACTTTCATTCTTCTGCATATGGATATTTAGTTTTCTGAGCACCATTTATTGAAGAGATTGTCCTCTCTCATTGTATGTTCATGGCACCTTTGTCAAAGATATGCTCACTAGGGCTGTTTGAATTTATTTCTAAGTTCTCCATTCTACTACTTTAATCAATATGTATGTTTTTATGCTAGTACCATGCTATTTTTATTATTATTGCTCTGTAGTATAATTTGAAGTTAAGTAATTTGATTCCTCTAGTTTTCCTCTTTTTGCTCTATTCTGGGTCTTTTGTGGTTCCATATAAATATTAGGATTATTTTTTCTATTTCCGTGAAGAGTGTCACTGGTATTTGAATAGGCATTGAATTGAATCTGCAGATTGTTTCAGTACGATGACTCTTTTAAAATTGTTGGTTCTTCCAATCCATGTGCATGGAATATGGACTAGGTTTCCATTTGTCTGCATCCTTGTCAACTTCTTTCAGCAGTGTTTTATAGCTTTCATTATAGAAATTTTCCATTTCTTAGGTTAAGTTTATTCTTGGACATTTTGTTTTATTTGCAGCCTTTGTAAATGGGATTGCCTTCTTTTTTTTCATATTTTTTTTTTTTTTTTTTTTTTTTTACTGTTGGAATATATAGATGATAATGATTTTTGTGGTTGACTTTGAATCCTACAACTTTACTGAACTTTTTATCAGTGTTAATAGTTTTTGGGTAGTTTGGGGTTGTTCTAGATAGATGATCATATCATCTGTAAAAAGGGATAACTTGACTTCTTCAATTTGGGTGCCCTATAATTTTCTTTTGTCTGATTGTTCTAACTAGCATTTCCACTAGTATTTTTGGAATGACAATGGTGAAAGTGGGCATTGTCACCTTTTTCCAGATCCTAGAGAAAAGACTTTCAGTTTTTCCACATTCAGTATGATACTAGCTGTGAGTCTGTCAAATATACAGATTTTAACATGTTGAAATAAGTTCCTTCTATCCCCAGTTTTTGGCAAGCTTTTGTCATTAAGGGATGTTGAATTGTATCAAATTATTTTTTCAGTATCAATTGAACTGATCAAATTGTTTTTGTCCTTCCTTCTTTTGATATGATGTACCACGTTAATTGAATCATTGTGGCATAGTTGAGATAAATCCTAGTTGACCATAATGAATAATCTTTTCAATGACTTATTCAATTTTGTTTGCTAGTACTTTGTTGAGGTTGTTTGCCTCTGTGTTCATTCATCAGAGACATTGGTCTACACTTTGTTGTTATGTCTCTGTCTGATTTTAGTGTCAGGGTGATATAGGCCTCATAAAATGAGTTGAGGATACTGTAATAGTATAGTTTTTTTGTTGTTGCTGTTGTTCGTTTTGTCTTTCTCCATTCAGCCACTCCACTTTTGATTGGAAAACTTAGTCCATTCATGTTCAATGTTATTAATGATAGTTACAAACTTAATTCTGCCCTGTTGTCATTTGATTTATGATTGTTTTGTAGTCCTCTCTTATTTCCTTCTTGTCTTCCTTTATTAAAAATGTTTTTCTCTGATAGTGTGTTTTTATTTCTTGCTTATTATTTTTTGAGTATCTGTTGCAGGATTGTTGATTTGAGGTTACTATGAGGCTTACAAAAAATTTTGGAACCAATTATGTTAAAAATATTACAACTCTGCTTACAAATAAACAAATAAACAAGCAAAGAGAAATCTAACCAAAGTTTTACCCTTTAACTCTATCCCCCGACTTTGCTTTCTAACTGTTGTTTTCATCCATATCTTTTTATACCATTTATCTCTTAAAAATTTGTTGTTAATTTTGAAAGGTTTTTCTTTTAGTCTTCTTACTCAAGATATAAATTGTTTATACAGAGGAATTGCAGCAATAAAGCATTCTACATTTGTGTCCTTCCTGTTACCAGTGAGTTGTATACCTTCAGATGATTCTCATAAATGTTCCTTCTTTCATATTGAAGAACTCTTTTCACAATTTCTTGTAGAACAGGTCTGATGTTGATGAAATATTTCAGGTTTTGCTTGTCTGGGAAAGTCACTATTTTGTCTTAACGGTAGAAGGATATTTTTGCAGGGTATAATAATCTAAGGTCAAGGTTTTTTCCTTCAGCACTTTGAATATTTCATGCCACCCTCTCCTGACTTGTACGCTCTCCACTGAGAAGTCTGCTGCCAGATTTATTGGAGCTTTTGAGAGTTGGATTATTAAATGCCTTCAGGTAGCCTTCCTTTGGTTAAATCATCTTGGAGTTCCATGATCTTCTTGTACCTGAGCATTGATGTCTTTCTCTAAGTTTTTAAAATGTCTCTGTTATTATTTTTGAATAAACTTTCTATCCCAACCTCACTCTACCTCCTCTTTAAAGGCAACAACTCTTAGATATGCAATTTGAGGATACTTTTTAGATCTTGTAGGTATGCTTCATTGTTATTTCTTCTTTTTTTCATTTTTACTCTTCTGACTATGTATTTTAAAATAGGCTGTCAGCAAGCTCACTAATTCTTTCTTCTGCTTGGTCATTCTGTTCTTGAGGGACTCTTAGGCATTTGTCAGTTTGTCGTTTGAATTCTTTTTAAGCTCTAGAATTTCTGCTTGATTTTGTTTTATTATTTCAAACTCTTTGTTAAATTTCCCTGACAGCCTTCTGAATTCTTTCTCTGTGTTGTCTTGAAGTTCGTTGAGCTTATGCAAAACAGTTTGAATTCTTTATCTGAAAAGTCACCTACACTCATCACTCCATGATTGGTCACTGGCACCCCATTTAGTTAGCTTGGTAAGGCGGTGTCTTCCTGGATGTTCTTGATGCTTGTGGATGTTCATTAATGTCTGGGCATTGAAGAGTTACTTATATTTATCTTCAAAGTCTGGGCTTTCTTGAACTCATCCTTCTTGAGCAGGCTTTCCAGACACTCAAAGGCAATGGATTATATTGATTGGTCACTGCGAAGTGATAGTGCCCCCAAGCCCTGCAATGCTGTGACTCTTGCAGACTCCTGGTGTACACCTGGACAAACTTCAGTAAGATAAAATGGAATTCCTTGGATTGCCAGGAGAAGTCTCTCACTCTTTTCCCTCACTCTCTGTGCTGGGCTGCTAGAGCTGAGGGAGAAGTGACATGAACATTCTATCATGGCCACCAGCTCCAGGTCACACTTGCAGCAAGCCCAGTCTCACCAAAGCCCAAGGTGACTGTTATCTGGCTACCTCTGATGTTTATTCAAAGCCCAAGGGCTCTTTAGTCAGTAGGTTTGTATTCCTTTAGGAATAGGTCCCATCCTTCCCTTCGAGGCAATATGTTTTCTTCTGGCCCAAGGTGGGTCCAAAATGCCTTCTAGCAGCTAAGGCCTAAACTCAGGGGTCTCAGGAGTCTGCCTAATATTTTATTTTCCTACAGCTGAGCTCATTTCTAGGTTGCAAAATAAAGTCTTCTGAGCTTTTCCATTTCTCTTCCCCAAGAAGAAGACTGACCTTAAGCCATGCTACATGTAGTTGGAGGAAGGATGATGCAGCCACTGGCATGGCTATAGCTACTAGTGTCTCACTGGATCATGTGCACCCCATGTCCAGTGGTTTCAAGCCATTTCAACCATGAAGTATCCAAGGAAAACATCCCTGCCACTTGATTACCTCATGATTTAATCCAGGCCTCATTCTGCTCTTTGCTAGTGGTGGAGTGAGTGGGACTTTAGGTAAAAGATTTATCTCTGGCTGAGCTGATCAAAATGTTCCCTCCACAGACAGCAGCAAAATTCTGCCCTGTACTGTGTTCCTCTGTGCCAGAGTGGCCCTGAGTTTCGATTCAAATCCCCACAATCACTTCCCTCTCCCTGCCCCAGGCAGGCAGATTCTGGCAGAGTCCTGCTAGGGGTGAGGGAGGGATGGTAGCACAGGCAGGGCAAGACTTTCTCTTCTGCCCCTTCCCTGCCTCTTTCCTTGATGCAATGTTAAAACCATGCAGTATAATTAATTACCTGGTTTTTGGTTCTTCTGAAGGTGCTCCCTTGCATGGCTCATTGTTGAATTTCGTGCTCCACTGGAGGGACAGCTGCTGGAGATTTCTGTCTGGCCTCTTTGCTTCCTCAAAGTCCCTGATATCTTTTAGCGAGTGCCTCTTCCTGACTTCTCAGCTTGTTTATACAGTCCTCAGTTCTACCATTCTGCTTCATGTGAAGGAGGTTATTTCATATACTATCTTTCTTTTTATACTAGCTACAATCCTAAAATGATTCATTACTTTTCCCTGAGGGACATATTCCTAGATGACATTAGTCACCAGAGCTGCTGTGCACGTGTCAGTCTACCTGGTGATCTATTGAATGGATTTGGGGAATGGAAAGGAGAGAAGGACAGAGTCTGGCATTAAAATCTGCACCTTCTTAATGTTATATTTGTATGGTAGATAATGAGTTTAGCTGGAAAGAACAGGGGATATTCTAAGATTCTAAGATAAAATCTCCTTACCACTCTCAAGACTCTTTACTGCTGAAATGTAAGAGAATTATACTATCTATAAACACTGGCATTTACTCAGTCTTGCTAAAATTTGTCTATAGCATTTATCTTTGTGATAACGAAATTTTTATTCTGTGCACATATACTTTATATATCCCTTTATATCTGATTTACTTACCACACAAAATAAATCAGATAAAACAGAACTGCCAAATCTGATTGTAAGTATGATGTGGAAGCTAAATTAGAAGATAGAATATGTATGCTACATAACATTTCCCAGTTCATTTTTCTTTCTTATGTTTCTAGCCAGTTTGTTAAACATCTCAAACACAACAGAGGTGACACATGATCAGCCCCAAAGCAGGTTAATAGCCCAAAATACCACAGGCAGTATTTTCTTCAATTCACAGTATTAAACAGACGCGAGAAAATTTTGAATAGAGAATAAAATTGTTCTTGTTATTTTTATTACAATATTGTTACAAAATTTACATAATTATTTTGAATAAATCTCTTTATTTCGTTACCTTAATTAGCTTCTCTCTTCAAGCTTCCTAAGTATGAGAGGGTAAGTTTCAGGAATAGGCTGTCTCTTTGTTTCTTTTTGTATACATATATTCCAGGCCTGGGGAATTTTCACAAGTTAAGGAAACATAAGGGACACTCTCTGGTAATATAAGAGAAGCATATATGAAAATAGAATCCTTTAATTATCTAATATTGTGGAAGAACGAGAGAGAAAGAGAGAAAGAGGCAACACACCATGTGTGAAATACAAAAGATGTATGGTTCTATTCTTAGGTTTATTTATTTAACCAAAATCTGTTGTACACTAGAAATCTATGAAGGAATGTCTTCTTTGTGGAGCTAATGTTTTATTTATCATTTGGACACAAAATCCATTAATTGTGATGTCAAGTACCATTGTTGGTGTTTGTGTGTGTGTATGTTAGCGCATGTGTGTGTGTTCATGTGTGTGTGTGTTTTATCAGCTAATGGTAATGTATAAAAGAAGCAATGAAAACTTCTTGTCATTACAGAATCCAAGTGAGTTAATCTAAATGGTTTAACACACGTTTTTAAAGCTGCATTTCACATCTTAGTAGCGAGTTGGGGAATTAATTTGGTAGGTAGCAATAAAAAGGGGGATTTTTGTAATAAAAATATATTAAAAAGTGAATTTCACAATGTAATGACAAATGTTTTAAATACATTAAAAAAATCCAAATGTATGTTCACACTGAATGGCAATAAGTATATGAGTAAGTTACTGCAGTAATAGTAAACAAACATCAAAGTCGGGGTGGCATGCTGTAGTATTTTCCTATGGCTGATTTGGATTTGGAATTCAAGTGTAAGAACTTTTAAGGAGGATTATTTCCTTTTGCTATTGTCATCATAGTTCTGGTGAATGCATGCATTGTAAGACAGCATCGTTTTTATGGAGTAAGCAAGCAACATTGCAGACCTTTACTATTAATGGGAACCTATTAAGTTATAAAAAAGATCACAAGTTTTTCAAGAAATGTAAAGGATCTGAATCAAACATATTAATTTATAAAGACATTCTTCGATGTAAGATAAAATAAGGTAAAAAGCACCTAAATGAGACTCTGTCTCTCAAAAAAAAAGTACCTAAAATGTTTAATTGGAATATTAGTATATGTTACTGGAAGCACATGGCTACCACAAGATGATAATAAGAGAATTTTCATACAAATGTCAATGTCCTATAGTATTTTTGGTTTCATAACCTTTATAAAACTGTTCAAATACTGACAATTCCAAATATTTAATAATATTGAACTTTTATAATGCAACAGATAATATTCAGTATGATCTGATTATTCTACTTCAGTGGTTCTCAACCTGTGGGTCACAACTCCTTTGTAACAATGAAAATATATCCTGCATATCAGATATTTACATTACGATTCATAACAGTAGCAAAATTACAGCAACGAAAATAATTTTATGGTTGGGGGTCACCACAACTTAGAGGAACTATACTAAAGGGTCGCAGCATTAGGAGGCATTAGGAAGGTTGAGAGAACCACTATTAATATTTGCAATCCTAGGAAATTAATATCATTCATTCTTTGTTTCCAAATGAGGTAGTTGATGTGGCATACACTGAGGCATATAGCAAACAGAAAACGTATGATCTGAAACTGAACACAGGAGATCCTCTTGTAATAGTCTGTAAGTCATTTTTAGATTTAAAGATATTCAAATCTATAGATATGAGTGTTTCCTGAAAAGGACCAAATAATAAACAATTTATGCTTTGTAGACAATATCAACCTCTATTGAAAAGTTTTCTGTGTTATCTTTCTTTAATTTGTTTTGTAAAACAACTTTTTAAGCTGTAAGTATCATTCTTGGATCACGCTTTATACAAAAAAATAAGTCACAGGCTGGATTTAGTCTGTGGGCAATAGTTCACTGATCTCCCTTTTAGATGAACTTCATACCACATGAAAGATATTTTGGCCTTTATTATCATCCTAAAATTACTTCTAAAATGGAAAATACAAGAGAGTCAGAATTAATTAGCACAATATCAAGACTCTTGATTCTGATCAAGATGAAGTGACAGGGATTAGATTTACCTTCCTGCCTGAAACAACCAATAAACCAAAATAAGAGAAAAATAGTAAAAAACAAACAAAACAAAGAGCATCATTATGCTTCAAGATAAGAAAAAGCAGAATAATATCTGTGCAAATGGAAATTACAGAAAGTAGGAAGAAAAGAGAGATGGAAAAGGTATTTGAAAAGAACAACTAATACTTTTCCATATTTGATGAAAGTTATAAACCCACAAATCCAAGAAGTTCCCTACAGCATAAGTGCAAGAAACATGAAGAAAAAACACATCAAAGCAAATTAAAATTACATTGCTTTAAAATCAGAATAAATAAAAATCTTAAAATAGCCTAAGAAAAAGATATTATATGCAGAAGGATTAAGAAGAGTAACATAAACTGACCTATCATCAGAAAGAATTTAAGCCATAAGGCATTGAAGGAATCTTATTAAAGTAATAATAGGAAAAAAACAGTCAACTTGGAATTCAATACCAAAAAAAATCTTTGAAAAGAAACTTGAAATAATGACTTTTGCAAGCATGCAAAATCTGAAAGAATTCATGGACTTGCATTAGGGTAAGTATGAAAGGAAGCCTTACAGAGAGAAAATAAATGGAAACGTATGGAAATCTGTTTCTACCCAAAAGAACGTTGAACAATAGAAATGGTAATTACTTGAGTAAAAGTCAGTATTTGTGCATCTTTAGAAGATGAAAAATTTTAAAGCAAAATACAATAATTTTGTAATATGGGCTTTATAATATAAGTAGTAGTAAAATCCATGATAAAAACAAAGAACAAGAGAGGAGAGGGGAAGTCTCCTTTCATAAGTTATCCTGTACACTATATGAAGTAATATAATGTCACTTGAGCATAGAGGATAATAAGTTAAATTTGTTAAAGGTAAATTCTAAAAGTCCATTTAAATAAAACAGAAAAGGTTATTGCAAATAAGCCAATGACAGGAAATACAAGGGACAGATAAAATGTACTTAATTTAAAAGAAAGAAGAAAAGAAATTAACAAACAAGAAATAGAAAAAAATAACTATATAGAAAAAAAAAGAGAAAAGAAAGAGATTTAAACTCTGAGGTTCAATAATTGCCTGAAATGTGAAATATAAATACGCAAATTACAAAACAGAGATTATCAAATTGGATAAAAACAAGACCCAATACATGAAACCCTTTTTAAATAACTAAGGAAAATATAGGTTAAACTGAAGGAAAGAAAATATAATATACTATGATAACACTAATCAGAATAAAGATGTAGGGCTTATGTTAATATTGTGAACTAAAATAAAATCTTAAGGTTCCCCCTACACGGCTGACTGTAGGACCCCTCTTGGCCCAGGGGATCCCTAACACCGAGTTTTTAGTCGTGAGAAAGATCCGACAGGCCTCATTATGCCCCCTCCCTTTCTTAGAGATGTCCTTTGGGACTCATTAACAAGACTATGCCAGACACACTGCAGGTCCTCAACAGACACAACACACAACTTGGGTCTGGACATGTGTTCTGTGATTTGTCTCTAACACACCCTTAAGGGTCTTAATCATTCCTTTTCACTGACTCCTGTATTAGAGCATAGCTCTTTCAATCAATTGCCAGCTAAAAAATATTTAAACCTACCTAAAATCTGTGAGCTCCCAATTCCAGATGTCCCACCTTTTTGGTCCAAAAGAATGTATGTTTTCCACATATTGATTTACGACCTTAAATGTAATTCTTATCTCTCTAAAATGTATAAAACCAAAATGTAATCCCACCACCCCGAGTCAACTTGCTCAAGGCTTCTTGGGTGTGGGTCTGGGTCATGGTCCTCCAATTTGGCTAAGAATAAATCTCTTGCAGTTATTTTACAAAGTATGGTTTCTTTTTTGAGAACAAGATTAAACAAAGTTGATTTCAGAACAAAAAAATATATATTGCTAGATATAGTGGTTGTCATTTCATAATGAAGAAGGAAATATAATATCTATGCTCTTAGTACCAGTGCTTTAAAAATTGTGAAGCAAAATCTAATAGCATTCCAAGACAAATCCTCAATTATATTACATAGGCAGAGAGTTCAAAATCTTTTTCAATGATTGCAAGAAAACAGAAAATCAATAGTGATGTAGAAGTGGATGACATTATTCACTATCTTGAATTAATTTATGTTTATGAACAGTGCATCCAACATTAGCAAAATGTACATTTTTTCAAGTGCATAAGAACTTCTACCAAGAAATAAAATATACTTGGCCATAAAACAACTTCAATCATTTTAAAAAGGGTTAAGTTATATAAAGTATGTTCTTTGATAACAATGTTGTGAAATTGGGAGTCAATAACAGAAAGGCACATTTTAGGGATCTACAAAAATACTGCTGAAACTAAGGGTAATTAAGGAGAACAGGATACAAAACTCAATTATATTTCTATATATTATGAAGAAAATATTAGAAATAAAAATTTTAAAATAATACTAATTATGATATATCAAAAAATTACTTAGACTATGATAAAAGTGAAATATCTATGGGCTTACAAATTTAGAACATTGATAAGAGAAAGTAAAGGACAGCTAAGTAGATGGAGAAGTGTCCTTCATACAGTATGAAAAGACTCAATATTAAGATGTCACTTCTCTCCAAATTGAAAGGATATATTCAAGGCCACGGTAGTTAAAATGTGGATGAGCATGTTTTACAGAAGCTGAAAAGTTAACTCAAAAATGTATATGGAAATGACGGGAACCTAAAGTACCCATAACAAATTGGAAGGAAAAAGAATAAAACGGATAAGAATTATGCTAATTGGAGTATTTCCAGATATATTATTAATAGTAATCTACAGTAATAAAGATAATGAGGTATGGAATAAATACAGACTAATCATTCAATAGGAATAACACAGAATTCAAGAATAAACCACACATGTAGGTTTAATTAATTTTCAGAAAGGGACCCCAAAACAATTCTGAAACCACCCTTACAGATTTAAAAAAAGGGGTGCAGGGCGGCGTCTGTGGCTCAGTGAGTAGGGCACCAGCCCCATATACCAAGGGTGGCAGATGCAAAAGAGGCCTCAGCCAAACTGCAACAACAACAACAACAACAACAACAACAAAAATAGCCAGGCATTGTGGCAGGCACCTGTAGTCCCAGCTACTTGGGAGGCTGAAGCAAGAGAATCGCTTAAGCCCAAGAGGTGGAGCTTGCTGTGAGCTGTGACGCCACAGCACTCTACCAAGGGTGACAAAGTGAGACTCTGTCTCTAAAAAAAAAAGGAGGGGGAGTGCAAGTCAAGACTGTGGTAAGGGCCTAATTAAAAATAAATAAAGCGTAGGCCCAGCTAAAAGAAAAATAATTAGCCACTGCCCCCTTGTTCCCTTCTCTATAATTGCCACTATGGAATCTCATAGCTGGAGGCCACAAAATGGCTTTCTCATAGATAATCGCCCTTTAGCGCAGAAAGGTAGTTTTTGAGATAGATAGATACCTTCCAGATAGATACCTTCCAGATGTTGCATTCCAATGCACTGGCTGACCCCCTGGGCAGGCAGCCCATTCCCAGACTGATAGTTCTACGAACTCAGCCAATTAGCAAACCTAATTGCCCAATCCTTTGCCTGCCAAACTATCCCTAAAAACCCTGTCTCCCAAATTATCAGAGAGGGAGATCTGAGAAATTCTTCTTTCTCCATCCTTAGCACTCTGCAGAATAAACTCTCTGTCATAAAGCTGTTATCTCAGAGTATTGGCTGCCTCAGGGGCAGGGGGCAAGGCACCCTAGTTAGGCAGCAACAATTATAATTCTAGAACAATTCTCAACAAATATTTTAAAATCATGAGATGTTGCTGTGCAAAAAAGATGAACTTAAATCTTACATTGTACTAAAAAATTAAAGAAATCATAGTGTAAATGTAAGGCCTATGAGAAGACAATCTTTGTAATGAGACAAAATTCATATCATACTTCTTTGAACAACTGAGATCATAATATTAATAAGTATGCAACTGAATTAAATAGCCATAGAAATATAAAATTAATATACCCCATAAAGTATGAAACAAAGACCAAATTCAATAGGCAGCAAGTTTTGTATGTATATCCTTCAAGAATTATTCATGTTTAAATAAATTAAGTTGTATGTATAAGTGGTCACATAACACTTGTTTACTTTCCTATTTTTATAAACTCATCTTACAAACAGTCTCTGTGATTGGAATTAGAAAAGTATTTCGAAGAGATTAAGAGGCTGATACTTACAAATATCCCTAATGGCAAAAAATGTCATATAAATGCTAATTTTCTTAGGTATTTACTAATTTTAAAGCAAATCTCAATAACTCCTTGTATTTCAGAAAAGCTGCTTAATACAAAAATTCAATGCTCATTTTCAACATTAATTAAATCTGAAAATGTGCCTAAGAAGTAGAATATGAGTGTATTAAATCAGTTCTTTTAGCCCCTCCAGCCCTCAGTGTTAGCTGGCAAGGGGGCTTTGGAGACTAATTCCAATGAGCTGTGGGTCTATCGCCCAGTCTGCTGGAAAAGGCATTTGCTTGTCTGCGTTCTAGAAATTCAAAACCAAGAACGAAGAACTTGGAAATGCTGTTTAAATTATTAGAAATTTCAGGATCTTGGTTTATTATTTTGTCTTGTGATGATATTTATTTTAGCGATTAGGCAGGTATGTTACTTTGTTCATAGAATTACCTGTTTTAGGTGATGTTTGATGGTTTAATTCACTGTTATCAGTAGCGGGTGGATGTGTGTCCCGCACAGTGTGTTCTATAGGATTCGAAGGCAAACTGTACCGAAAGCATCTTTCTTTCGCTCCTCCCTGACCACCTGTCCTGTCCTCCGGGGTCCTCCACACAGGTGGCCACTTGCTGAAAACTTAGTTCTCCACTTGAGTTATATTTCTTCCAATGCATCTCAAAAGCCTTTTCTCATTACTGCAGGTACAACTACCTCTTCTTTACAAGCGACAATATGTGGGTGTGACATTGTGATGTAAATAGTCCCTGAGTGACAGGCATTTGTTGTTTCATATAATTTTCCAGGACAAGTGTCACTGCCTAGAACATTCCTGCGCCCATGAGCACGAACGGGAAACCGGAGCTGTGTTGACCCGGGCACCTGCCTTTGGCCTCAGAGAGAAGGGTCACCCACTACTCGCCGGGAGCTTGGAGCAGGGGGTCCTCTGGCCGTCACTCTCCCCTCCCCCGACCCCTGCCTGGGTGGGACCTGCCTGGTCCACCTGTGGGAAACCCGGGGCTGAGAAGCGCGTGCTCCAGGCCCCGTCGCGGAGCCAGAGGCCCTGGGGACACAGCCCATCGCCCACGATGGGACCAGCTGGCACGTTCCCAGCCTACAGACAAACTCCCGAGGCAGGAAGATTGTAATCAGAGAAGTGTCACCCCTAAAGCTGCTTCTCGCTGGTCACTGGGTGCGGTGGATGAAGAAAACGTGGCTGGTTTTGTGGGTGTGGTGGCCAGACCATCTGGGGTCTCTGTCCGCTCTCCGTTCTCCTTTACTCCCCGCCAGTCGGAGTAGCATCTTCCTGAAGGTCAAGAGCTGCCTGGCAAAACCACAGAGATTTCTGAGAAGCGCCATATATTGAAGAGAAAAGGGCGGTGTGGCCACGGCTGTGGTCTCCCCGAGAACGCGGGGCTCGTTTCCCGGGACGGGAGGCTGGGCTCGGCTGCTCCGCGTGGAGCCTTCAGGGGAATTTGCACCTGGGCCAAAGAAGTGGTCTTGGCCAACTCCCGGCAGACAGTTCTAACCCCGTGCCTGGCCCTTGAGGGGGCCGTGAGGTTCCTGCCCTATAGGCTAAAAGCAGGGCCCCTGAGTAGCCCCCAGCAGCAGGGCCCCCCAGTAGCAGGGACCCCCAGCAGCAGGACCCCCCAGCCTCAGGGCCCCCAACCCAACAGCAGGGCCCCCCAGCAGCAGGGTCCCCCAGGCTCAGGGCCCCCAAGCAGCAGGGCCCCCCAGCAGCAGGGCCCCCTAGCCACAGCATCGCTGTGCAGTCCCCTCTTGGGTTCAGTTCTCCAGTTCTGCTTCCTCTGCTCCTGCACCTGCTCCCCAGCACTCCCAGGAAACCCTCTGTACTTAGATCTCAGAGTCAGTGGAACCAGGCAGAACACTGCATGGGTCACCCCGAAAGTTTTGAGACAGACGGTGTTACGGTCCATTATTTCACTTCTAAGGAACGTAGTCAGCAGCGGCGTTTCTGATTCACCTGGGCAAGTTTCAACGTGCTGGGCTTAGCGGTGTTCTGGGAGAGCTTCATTTGTTTCTCTTTGGGCAGATTTAGTGTGTCTTGATTTTTGGGTATCTCAAAACTTTTCTAATGACCCACGTATAGCATTTTCCATAAAAAAAAAAAAAGTACATTGTAAAAGACGGGCCAAAAAAATTACCTAATATTTAAAAACCTAAAGGTAGGTATTAACAATGTAAAATGAAAAAACATACTAAAGAGCCATGAAGTTATAATAAACTTGAAAAATATGATAAAATAAAGAACCCAAGTGTGAAAATATATGGGAGAAATCAATTAGTCGATTAGAAAAACAGATTGAGATTAGCTGTCAGAAAAAAAAAATAAGAAGCAAAAAGCTAGAGAGAGAGACACAGAGATAAAGAAAAAATATTAAGAGATGTGAAAAACAGAAGCAGTCAGTAGTAGAGAACCTATAAAAGCAGAGTAATAGGGGGCAGATATCGTTAAAGAATTGGGCATTTTCTGGAAATTAAAAAAAGAACCAAAGCTCTCCCTCCATTTCAAACTGCTACCACCCCCTCCTGGGTCTTTCTGCACCCCCCTCCACCTTTGTGCCTCTGATCTTAATCAATATGTGGCTGAAAACATAAGGCCAGGCACAGGGAGGGGAGAACCTGTGGCCCCAGCTACACTCAAATCCAAAAATTGTTTCAACTGATGGCCCTGTGGACTCAAGCTGAGTCCATTCTTTGTTAGTGGGTTTTGATATTTATTTTAGTTTCTTTGCCTCCTGGGGCCCTGGCCAAGAGCATAATCCAGCCTCCGAGTGTTACCCCTGACACTTGTGACAGTCGGCTCCCTGAAGCACTGCTCCCTCTCAGAAAGGTTTAAATGCCTGTGTGTGCAGTGTAGACATAGTGAATGCCTAATGGTCTCCTTCTGGCTGGAATCACAAAGTTTCATCGTAATACAAGATGACCTATAATCTATGAAAGATATATTCAGACCCAAACCTAACCATGGTTGACGTGAAGACGTCCTCCCTTCTAGTCTCACCTGGGCGACAGCCTGACCAAAGGATAAGAGGGCACTTTTGAGCAAAATTTATGGAGTATTAACTGTTTTGGAGTTGGTTCCTACAGCAGCCCCCAACAGACCAAACCAAACCAGAATGGAGTCACCTCTGCCAGGAGCCATGTAATAAAATTGGATTTTGAAAGGTGCCGGTTACAAAAAACAAAAAATAATAACCAGGAGAGTCACAGTACCTAAACTGAAGATTGTGTAGCAGGGCTGGTATGATGAGGAAGTGCCCTTTATTTTATTGTATTCTATTTTATTTTTATTTCAGTTACATCATTTGCATTTGGAAGGTGAAGTCTGAATTATAGTTGTTTCCTTCACCCAGGAAGTGCCCTATCTACCTGTGCACTGGGTGGGAACTCGCCAAATCCCCCTCCGCACCTTTTGAATTTAGTTGAGCTTTTCTCTCAAGGTCATGCACTTGTTACTCTCCTAGTGTCAACTTAGTATTGAGCACGTGTGATGCTTGTTTTTCCACTCTGAGACACTTTACTTAGAAGAGTGTTCTCCAACTCCACCCAGGTTGTTACAGAAGATAGACAATCCCCCTTCTGTGGCTGAACAGTATTCCGTGGTATATGTACACCACAGTTTGTGCATCCATTCCCGTCCCCTCTGTTTTAATACCATACGTTACTGTCAAATGACCGACCCACATCCTGCCCCTTACTCCAGCTTCCTTCAGGCCCTTGCTGTCCGCAGAGCCAATTCCTCTGCTCAGATCATGGGAACCCCCATTCCATTTTATAGGATTATATGCTACCCAATTCCAGAGTTATTAACAAAAGATAATTAGATCTTCAAGTAAATGTGTTATAATTGTCTCTTAACAGATCACAAGTTGACCATGCTTTCCCTGAAAATATCCATAGAACGTCAAAGACAAAACTTACCTTTAACTCATGACAGCAAGCATTAACCATCTCAAAGACACATAAAACATTCTAAAACCTTCTAGAAAGGAGGAGAAATGGACAGGAAAAAGTATAACAATCAGACTGGTATATTTTTTCATCACTTCAAAGACACTTCTAGGTAAACTACTACTTCACCTGGAAAGAACGATACGTTTGCTTTCCCCCCCCTGAAACTTGTTACATGTTCTCATCTAGTAGTAGTGCATAATACCTCCTCTGATGTTAAATAACAACAGTGATAAGCATACTTAACTTTACATATACATGTGTTTATTCATGTGTTTATTAGGTTTCCACTTTTTGCCTTCACAGAATTCAAAAGGCTTAAAATATAATAACAATAACAATATTTAAGATAAGGACTAGGCACAAAAACCTTGTAAAGAATGAACGAAGATAAATATATTCAGAAAAGAAATCAGACAATTGCTGCATCGAAATATGAAGCAATATTAATAATAATAATGATGCAAAGAAAGTAACGTTTACATTGTCAAATAAGAGTATGTCTATTACAGAATGCTTTGACTCTGAGGCTCAGTATAGCATACTTAATTTTAAGTATGATGAAATTAGAAATGAGAAAAATGAAGAAATGTGTAGAATGTCATGCGGGTAGTGTGGAGAACCAAACGCTCCAGAATCCCAGGGCAATTTTTGTTTTGTTGTTTTTATACCATACTGTGACGCCTCTCTCTGGCATTACTCAGGTAACTCTGCAGCACCTGTGGTGCGTGTAACATGCCTCACTCCTGCAGACTTGGCACAGGAGAGAGAGAATGGAAATTAGAGAGTGTAGTGAGGAGTCTCCCACTCAGGTGTCTGGGCTGTTCATTCCTCATGACCGCGGATGGATTATTTGACAGTGAACTCACCCGAGAGCATTTGTTCAGAAAAGTAGCACAGCCCAGGGGCTCGATCTAGGTACGTCTGTTAGTAAGCTGCCACGGATTGCCTACTACATGCCTTAGAGGGTTAGAATTTTACCTGTACCATGGTACTTTATTCAATCCTCAAAACACATTATGTGGATAAGTTAACTAAAGTTAGAGAAATCGTAAAACTTAAGCAAAGTCATATACTAGTAAGGATCACAAAAACTCAAATGCTCTCATTCTTAAGCCCTGTCCTCTATTTTGCTAGGGAAGCGGGTAAAATGTTCTTGGTTTCAAAGGGAAATTTTATATCATTATGCGAAGCTTTATAAAATAAATGTGCTCATAGTAATTAAAAATAAGCAATTTTAAAAATCTATCAAAATATTAAACAATCCATAAATGTCATATTATTTTAAAAGAAATGCATATATTTTGAGTAGCACCTGTGACTCAAGGAGTAGGGTGCCGGCCCCATATACAGGGAGTGGCAGGTTCAAGCTCAGCCCCAGCCAGAACCGCAAAAAAAAGTAACCAAAAGAAATGCACGTATTTTAAACTTCGTTTACCATTGCACATATTATGTCCAATAATTTAAGTACTTTTTAAGTTGTACTTCACTCAAATAAATCTGTGGCATATCATTTTAGAAGGACAGTGTTAAGGTAATTGATATTTAATCATATTGTTATTACTGCAATGAAAAATGTTAATCACCTCACTCCCCGGTGCATTAACAGAGTGAGTGGCTTTAGACAAATTAAATTTCTTTAATAATCATTTTCTTCTGAAAATTGTATTACTTTAAATCCAATTAATTATTTAAGATTCCATGTTCCTATAATATGGTCTAAAGTCCAACATATCTGCTTCAGATGGTTTAAAAATACAGCTGCTGGCAAAGACTCTAGGAAGCCTGGGTCTCTCCCTAGCTTGCTCTGTTTTTGAGTAATCTTGGCTAGCTGTTGAAAATAAGCCGTCCATAATATAAGACACCCTAAATGTCCACTGTCAGGTGTTCCTGTCCAGCTGTGCACTCCCTCATGATTGTCTTTGTGTACACTCAAGTCTTCAATCTTCATTCCCTTAGAGCACAACTATCATGGCAGGATGAACAGATTTATAGGTACTAAATACAGGCAGATGCTGCTATGGTAATAAATTCACTCTATACACACCCACTATCACGGCCCTGGACATTGCTTCTTTGAGATATATTAAGGCTTCCCATGCATTCTATATAGACACAGAGACAATTTTTGTGAGTTTTCATTTTTTCTTGAAGAGACTACTGTACCTTCTCTAAAATCTAAGAGCTTGAAAATAATACTTGCATTATAACATTTACATTATTTATACCTTTCTTAGGTTCTTAGCTTTGATGGTTCTATTAATCTTTCTGTTTCTCAAATGGGTATATTAGCATCAACAATTTATAACTTATTTATTGCTTCCTATATTCATTGTAGGTTATGCTTATTTAGTTTCTATATTTGTTTGTGGTTATATTTCTAAGGTAGACCACCTAAGATTTAATGCACACACATACACCCACACAGCCATACACACACCTCTATCTTGTTTACAATCATGAAAAATCATCATAAAAATAATGTTTTTTAATTTTAACGATTTAATTTGTATTAGGCACCGGGAGGGACCTGGCATCATATGGGCAAAAGCTGTTTTCTTATTTTGTGCCATGATGAAGAACTCAATCTGTATTAAATATTCAAAAACCAGGTTCCATTTGTGCAACAATAGCCACAAATAAGCTTTCTCGTTGTCTATAGCTCTTGACTGCTAAATTTTTTATTTCTAGATACTTAAAGGTGCAAGATGGCTGATGTTATGTTATAAAATTTTTAGTACAGCATTTATCAAGTCTTTTTCTACAAACACAAATAAGTAAACCAATAAAACTCCTATTATATTTTACAAGTGTCTTATTTTTAGGAAGAAGTTAGGTTAACTTTCCTCTACAAAATGGCATTGCTAACGACAGTTCGTGGCACTCTATTATGTGGAGACACCTGTCAAATCTGAGTCCCTAAATATCACTGCCACCAACTGTGATAAGACTAACCTAAATGCGATTTAAAGTATGACTTTTAAAACAGGGACTGGATTTGGAGTGTGTGAAGTCCAGGCCATGACAGCTCAGGATCTGCAGACACAGCAAGGGAAGGAGTTAGAAGAGAGACTCACAGCACCTTCCGACACAGACTGTCTGCAGACGCTTCCCTCTGAAAGTCAAGGGTCTTAACATTCCTGGAATGAACAATCAAACATTTCTGTGAGCTGCACAGTCCCTGAAGAGATGTTGTTGAGCACAATCTGACAACAAAGTGACATCACTGTACTTAGTAAGAGGTAATGCTCACTGTCCAGGCTGAGTCGGGGGTGGACAGTTGGGTTCTCCATATCAGAATCTTCTTAGGCTTTTAATTTTTTTCAGAGTCTGTATAACCCATGGGTCCTTAAATTTGATCCTTTTATTATACAAAAGAACTTAATTTAATCAGTCACTTTTCTTTTCAGCTTATACCCACAGACCTTGTAACGTCCATGTACGTATGACTCTACTCATCAGAAAGCCGAGACAAAGACATACGTGTCACTCACACGGTTTGCACCGCCGGGTTCCAGCGTGTGTTATGATGATGCTTCTTTTTTCCCTCTATTCCTATATCCATATAAAGTCCACTGTAATAAGTAAGTGAGGTGATGGTTATGTTAACAAGTTTGATGTAACCATTCCACATTGTATATCAAATCATCATGCTGTACCTCATAAATGCATTAATGTACACATTTATGACTTAATTAGAAAAATAAATTATAATTGTAAGCTTTTTGTTGGGTCTCAGCCTCTCGATTCTGAGTCTTATCTTGTACTTTGAACAGCATGGATACTGATTCAAGGAAGACATTGTTACACAAATCTGTTTTCTTTTATTCCGTTTTAGAGGAGCAAGCTCCTTAATGTTTTAAAACTTTTGGTATGTTGAGAGTGTTGTTTAAGGGAATAATCAGCTTAATAAACTTTTCAAGTTTTCAAGTACTCACCCTATTTTCTCAATAAATATCAGATAATAATTGTTTACTTATTCAATTTTCTGGAAGGTTGTACTTCCTACTTAAAAGTAAAACTCACACGTAGTTGGGTTTTTTTAAATCCATCATTCTGAATTACTCAAAATATTTAAATATTTTGCAAGGTGTTCCAAGTTTACGGGACCCACGTACAACGTACCTCATTGGTTCTCCAGGCAACCCCGTGAGGCTACAACCATACAACAGCCTCTTCACTATGGTCATGATACAAGAAAGAAACTTCTGCACCTGACAGCTTAGGCCATCTACCCAAATTCTCACAAGAGATATATTTCAAAGCTAGAAGTGTATATTAAACACTTGTTTAAAAAAATTAAAAACTGAACAAAGTTAGGCACATATGTTCTTCTCATTATAAATCTGCTTTCCAGATTTCAAGAATTTCCTTTATGGATAATAAAATAAGAATAAGCAATCTATCCTATTTTCCAGGATTTAGATTATTCTAATTTCAGAGGTTTGTATAAAATTTAGAAAAAAGCACATTTTCTCCTCAACTATGTGTGGTTTCATTTCTCCAAATAAGCTCAACTATCCATGCGTAATTTCCCTTTGTGAGATTAATGGCTTCACTAGAATCCTAAATTTTGTGCAAATGCCCTCAATTTTGGAAAATAGTAGCAATTAAAATCATTAAACTCTTAATCCACTGCCAAGCCAGAAAATAACATATTTTTTATTCTATCGTTGTTTACTGTCGCCTCCTCTATTTCAGCATCTCACTTCTAATTGCTATCACGCTATTCAGAAAACATGCCTCACTTTCCATACGAACATAGTTATCACAGCATTCTCCCTGGAATGTCCTGGGTTACATTAAAAAACAATGATAGCAATTACATGATAAATATTTGATATTCTAGTTTCACATATCCATAGCATTTATCTAAAGAGCTATTATAAAATAAATGCATGCCTCCCAAAGTATATCACTTAAACTTGAAAGGCAGTCCCAGCCTCCATTTATTACTCAAAAGAGTTACAAGCACAGCACTCTGATTACTGTGACTTGATGGTAAGTGCAAGCATAAATGGCTCTAGATGTTGAAAATTATTTCTGCAGAAGTTAAATCACTGAGCATTCTCTTTAAAAACTGGTAAATGCATCCTCAAAGTAGGATTGATTATTTGTAGTTTAAAAGTGTGGATTATTGCAGAGAAATGGGAAGCACTGCCAACAGGAAACTTCAGAGGTAGCATTAAGGACACTGGCTGTGAAAGTGAAGACGCGTCTGTCCCCCCAGGGTAAATCCTGGTACCAGTTATGGTTTCCACAGGGAAAGGTGTGGCGTCACTGCCGCAGTGTCCACTTACCCCAGCCTGCCCCTGCTGGTCCTCAGATACAGAAAATCCTCCTGTGTGGGAACCAAGAAGCCATCAGGAACCTGTCTGATGGGACTTTGACACTTTGGGAACCCTGTGAAAAGCAGAAGGTGCAGTTCAAAGGGGAAAAAAGGAATCAAAATTGTTTTCAGTTTACTCAATATCCTCCCTCTGACTTGGTTCATAAAATGTGCTGGGGTTGGAGTGGGAGGGCTGGTTAGGGAGGGAGGGGAGGAGAAAAGAGAGAGAGCAGACGGGGGTGGGGGGCAGGCAGAGGGGGAGCAGGCACAGCTCATGTGCCCGAGGGGTCTGCCGTACCTGGGATTAAGGCATTTTCCCCTAGTACCCTCACCTGACACTCGGCCTAATTGAACTAATAAACTTCCTTAACCATCTGTCTACCCAATTTCAAAGTTGTATCTCACCTACCAGAAAAAATGGGCCCAAGGAGGCTTTAAATCAAGTTTATTGCCTAAACCCCTAATTTTACACTCTATTCACATTGCCTTTTACTTGCAGAGAAATACATCTTATTGATTGCCTTGAACAACTTTACACCTTCGGTTTACCCTACCTGTACCTACAGATGAGGTCTGCATGTCAAGTTATTGTAAATTAGGCCACCCACACGTGACTGAGTAAACACATCTGACGTCGAGTTGTGTTCCCAGTGAAAGGGATCTGTTCCTCCACGAGTTCCTACAAAATGTTCATTAACAAAGCTCCAGGTGTAAGGTAAGTCACTGTCGTTAAAAGAAACACATAGAGAATGTGAATCCCATTCTGATCAGTTACTGAGAAAGCCTTTGGGCATCACAAGAGAACCTCCTCCTGGCCGGAGAGTTGTTCCCCCAGGGTCTCTTTCCACACAAATCTCTCCTAGCACACGCTTTTCAGACCACAGGGGCTGCTTATTCCTTGAAAAGTCCAAATAAATTCCTGCCTTGGCAAGCGATTTTCTTTTTTCCTGGTAACATTTTTCTTTTCATGTAGGTCTCCTCATTTTCCACTCAGGTATCATCATAATTATCGCAGGGTTGTCTAGATGGGCAATGCAAAGATGCTGGAGCTGCAGCCCGGTCAAGGTCACTCACACGATAGTTACTGTCAGTCTCTAGTTCTCTGAGGTGTGGGCTCTTTGATGCTGAGGAATTGCCTTGAACTTAATTCCTGCAATTTGGAATCTAGCACAGGGTCTTGTTCTTTGGACTTTCCTTTTTCTGGTCCATCTCTTCATGAAAGCCACCCAATCTCACCTGTCTTCATCTGGTGTTTGCAATTGGTTTTCAAAGCCCCTGACTCTTTTAAATCCCTTTTCCTGAGTTCCACACCTCTGCTGGCCCGTGTCTACCCTCTCACTATTTGGCAATGGATAGCCAAGGCTTTCCTCCTGTGTAACAGGGTTCAGCTGCTTTCCAGTCTGTGATATTTATTCCTTCTCAACCAGTATCACTAACCAGTGTCACCTTTTTAGGTTTTTGTTATAGCAATGTGCCTTTCCAGACACAAAATTCCTGCACTTACTGAGGTATACAAGTTGCCGTATCAAACACAAGCATCCCTCTGTTTAAAGGGTTACATATTTATTTCTTGCACACGTAATGGTGTATTTGGGTCTAAGATGATGGTCTGGGGCCACAAGCAGACCTTGGAGCATGCCCTTGTATCCTGAAAGAAATCTGGGATAATCCTGCACTTCTGTGGGTGAACAAAGAGTAGAGTCCACGTGCAGGGACTTGGCTAGAAACCACGATGACAGAGCCATCTCCGGCCACCCCAGGTCCTGGCTAAATGCTGGGAGGGAAGGGCCAAAGTCTTGCTATGCTTCTGGCTTTTCCCTAAAGCAAAAAAAATGTCCTTTGTATTTGTCATTTCTGTGGGTGCACATTGTAGTTTAGGGCTTTGAATATGCTAGACTTACTGCAAAATGCAAGTTATAACTAATTCATAGACAAAGTTTCAGTCCACCAGAGGTATAGTCAGGGTATATTTTGATCTGTGCAAAACTTTAGATGTTTTCTCAATAAACATCTGTGACCATACTTGTTTATTGTCTTTCCATCACCTGCTGCCCCCATTATTCTCTGATGGCTCTTTTCATGGACCAATGACATCTTGGCATAGAGCAATGCTGTAGGGCTCCTAACGTGATGAGACTATGGGATTGTAAATGAAGTTGTGTTTGCAGCAGCTTTTTTTTTCAGAAGTAACAAATACTTTGAGAAGCAAACTTGGTGAATTTTGGTATTAAATCTTTAATAACTGCACCATTACTTTTGTAGGGTGGCAGCCCCCACATGTCCCTTGGGTATCCCCAACGCTTGGCAGAGATGAGGGAACGAAAGAAATAAAGACAAAAGAGAAAAAGTAAGGTTTAAAAAGAGTGGGCCTGGGGGACTGACCCCGCCAACATGAGGAGCAGTGAAGGCCCCGTGCTCTGGTTGACTCAGGGTTTATGACAACATTACCATTAGATCAGCTCAGGAATAATCCAAGGAAAAATAAAACCCATGCTGTATGACATCATTCTCCTAACATTTGTAATTTCAACCAAGCTAATCTTTTTTGTTTGTTTGTTTGTTTGTTTGTTGCAGTTTTTGGCTGGGGCTGGGTTTGAACCCACCACCTCCGGTATATGGGGCTGGCACCCTACTCCTTTGAGCCACAGGTGCTGCCCTAACCAAGCTATTCTTTAACTATGATCTTCCGCTGTTCCATTCTATACCAATTATAAACTAAATTAATAGAATGTGGTTCCTCAGTAGGACTTTTCTCTTTCTGTTCCCCAAGGTCTGTGCTGTCGTGTTCAACAGACTTTTGGGGTCCCCGATACGTGTTGGGGTCTCTCAGGGGTCATACTCCTTAGTCCTGTATTCTATCAGTCCTCTATTTCTTGTCTCACAATCCACATTTCCTAATCAAAAAAACATTTCATAAATTCCACTTATAACAATTATAAAAAAATAGCTTCCTCCACTTTTATATCTCCGCCCAGCCCTCCTATATTTCCACCCTCAGCTTTCATGTTATTTAGCATTCATTTTGAGTTAATATTTTTAACAGTTTTGTTTGGGGAATTCCAAGGGTATTATGCTACTAGGACAATTGTTATTTTTACGTATCTTAAGGTCTCTCTAATATTGAAGCTGAATCAACAGATTTTTTTCAGAAAACTTCAGTATTTTAAAATAGTTTTCTGCTATATTTAATCTGTTTATCCAACAACAAACCAGGAGAGTGTTTTCTTCATTTATTTACTATTCAAGGCAACCAGTCTAAGGCTGGGAACAAAGTATGTTGGAAAACATAGCTATAAAATGGGAAATTGAAGTAAAGTTAGGAAAGAAAAGTCCTAAATAATATTGGACAGGAAAAATAAAAGAATAATTGAACAGTGGCAAGGGAAAAAGAAAAAATACAATTGAAAAAGATCAAGTCCAGAAAAAGTTGAAGAAAATCTTGAGAATGAATAATTGTCTATATCCACCCTTTCATTATAATGTCTGTTAAAGTGAGGGTTTTATTTGTAATATTACACATTCTACATTTAACAGTTGTTGGAATATTTTTTCCCTTTAATGGTTGGCTATTGAGATAGTACAATGGTCTTGTACATTTTCTTTCTTTTTATTGTTCGGCGACAGGACAGAGTTTACTGACAGGGAGAAAGACTGATAAGCATGGTAAGGAAAAGTGGGGAACAGAGGAGGGAACAGAACCCCCGGCAGTGGAGTGGGAGATGGTCTTGTATATTTTCAAGGTAATTCCAAGATACTTGGGCCAAAGATTGTACAGAAGAAAGAAAGACAAAATGGAGACTTTCATGATCAGTGTTGAAATCCAAAGACACAATTTTGCACAGCAATGTGTAGTGTGATAAACAGAAGTTGTTGGAAGCAGAAAAACTGGAGTAAAAGTGGGGGAAGTGAATTGCTAAGATCTAATATGGGAACACTCCTCAACAGTGCACAGACATCAGTGAGAATCGCTGATGGGGTTGTTAGCAGAGGCCTCCTTTCCACACCCTGGTGTATGATGAGTGCCGTCCCTTCCACCACTCCAGTTACCCTGCTGCTCATTCGGGCCGTCTAACTGCTCCCGGACAGCCCAGGATTATTCTAACCTTATTCTCCACTGAAAGACACAGGGACTCCTGTGAAAGCAGCCAGCTGGAAGAGAGGACTGTTGGTGGACAAAATGACCACAGAATCTTCAAAAAGAGAAGCTGTGATGACAAATTGCTGGAGCAAGTTTAACCTCAGGAAGGGGTGACCAATGCTGAGGCAGCGTAATGGGCCGATCATCACACACTTCGGACTCTGATATTTGGTTTTATTAAGCAACTTAAATTACGGAAATCCTCTATTGTGGTCTAAGATACCAAAGACCAAAAAAGTCATTCTCATACACATAACTGTGAAGCTATAACATTTGTGTGGCTGCTGTATTAATACATGATTATTTATTTAGTTATAAACATGAATATTAATCTTTTTAAAATAACTACACCCCTAAGATCGATGTATAAATCTCCCCTTTCTTTTGTTGAATAGTAATTCACCTAAAAATGAATTGCTAGAATGCATAATTTTTTTTTTTTTATTTTTTGCAGTTTTTTGGCCAGGGATGGATTTGAACCCACCACATCCGGTATATGGGGCCAGCACCCTACTCCTTTGAGCCACAGGCACCACCCTAGAATGCATATATTTTTAGTCAATTTTGAATATTGAAAACTACTATGCCATTATTTAATATCCTACACTCTATTGCCATTTTTCAACTGCAAACCTTTGCTTCAACCCTTGTCTCTTCCTCTTCTCTCTTTCTCTCTGTCTTTGTATCTTTTTTCTTAATAAAAAGAAGTGCCAGTCTTCTAAGCGTTAACCCTGGAAGAGACACTTGCGTTTATTTAAGAATGTATCAGTTTCTTTAGTCTTTTCATTGAAAGAGAGTAAGTTGAAAGACACATACAAAGAAGGCATTTTATTCTTTAGGGAAATATCACTATCTTATATAAAGGCACCTTTATTTGGGGCATAGACAATGAAATTTGTGAGAATGCAATATATTTACTTGAAGTAATGTTTTTAGTACCAAAACATGTATTTAAGCAGCACCGTATTTTTCATTTTTTATTTTTTTTTTGTAGAGACAGAGTCTCACTTTATCACTCTCAGTAGAGTGCTGTAGCGTCAGAGCTCAGAGCAACCTCCAACCTTGGGCTTAAGTAATTCTCCTGCCTCAGCCTCCCGAGTAGCTGGGACTACAGGTGCCCACCACAACATCTGGCTATTTTTCTGTTTTGCAGTTCAGCTGAGGCCGGGTTTGAACCCGCCACCCTCAGTATATGGGGCCAGCGCCCTACTCGATGTGACACAATACATACAATAAACTACTGTTTTGTTTAATTAAAGGATGGAAAGATAAAGTCCAGCAAACCAGATTTTTAGATATTAATCATGTCTATTGCCTTCATTACTCATATTCTATTATTTTTTCTGTTAAAAATGTCAGCAAATTGAATATCTGTATCATTCACCACACATCAAATGCTCTGTCTTAGAGCTATACTACTTCTTAGTGTTCATTTTATTATCCATTTTCCTACCAAGTGCTTCCTTTTTTTCTTATTTGTCCAACAACTAGCCTCACAGATGTGCTGTGTGCGTATCTGTAGGTGGGTGCTGGAATTGTCCCTGCAGGCATAAAACATCTGCCCAACCTCAGTTTTATTCTTCCAAGTTACCCCTCAAAGTGACAGCCCAGTTTACACTGGAGACAGAAATAACCCGTCCACTCCATCTGCCCCATCCCCGACACCTAACATCGTATGAAAACAATAAGGAAAACTTCAGGTCATCACAATTTTAATGTCCAGTGCTCTTTTATGTAATGAAGTTGAGCAACTTTCCTTACTCTGCCCATCATTCTTGTGAATTGTTTGCTTACATCTTTTCCCCACTTTTCAAGTTATTTTTCTTTGATTGTCTCTAATTAACTTGAAATGCTCTAAAACTAGAAGTGATTCTGTTTATTCATATATCAAGAATACTTTCGTATTTTTCCTTTAGCATTTGCACCTAATGCTATTTGCTGAAAATATTTTAAAATTATAGCTGTAAATTTATTTTATTATTTGTGATTATTTTGTAGTGTTTGAGAAAACATCTAACCCAAGAGTTTTCTGTTTGTCTGTCTGTTTAAGAGACAGAGTCTCTATTTAAGAGACATTGTACTATCTCAATAGCCAATAGTGGACACACACTCTGGTGTCCAGGCCAGAGTACAGTAGTGTCAGCCGAGCTCATAGCAACCTTGAGCTCCTCAGCTCAAGTGATGCTCGTGCCTCAGCCTCCTGAGTAGCTGGGACTACAGGTGTGTGCCACAACACACAACTAATTTTCTATTTTTTGTAGAGATGGGGTCTCAACTTGTTTAGGCTAGTGTCAAACTCCTAGCCTGTTCTCTTACTTCAGCCTCCCAAACTGCTAGGATTACAGATGTGAGCCACTGTCCCTGGCCCAAAATACTGTTCTTCATGTAGTATCATTTAGTTTTATTCATTATGTCACTAAAGCATATGTGTGTGTCTGTGTCTGTTTATGCCTGTGGATAATACAAAATTTAACCCTTTTTGACACAGTGTTGTAAATACGGAATTTAGTTGTTCTCAATTTATTGAAGAACATAATTTTATTTTTAAAAATATATCCTCCTTCCTTGTTAGAGCAGACTAGGTTCCTAATCACACAGCATCTCTCTCTTTATTTCACTCTGAATTCAGCCTTCCCAGAAGGGGACAGTGTATTTAGCTGTTTGGTCCAAGTGGGATCAAGGCTAAGAACAAATAGAATGGCAATCTAATAATAATGAAAGTAATAATTCTTTACAGTAATCATATTGTTAGTGGAAAAACTGATATTTTTATTCTCATGCTTTGCTATGAGGGTGTAAGATAAAGCTGATTTATGTTGATGTGATTGAAAACTGTAATTTTCTACAAGGGAGGAAATAAGGCATCAATATAAGGTATATGAGGTTATATAACAGCGCTCTAGTCCTAAATTTGAATTACAAGTGTCATTATGAGTCAAATACACACACACAACAGACTTTCACTGAGGTGGGAGGATGCTAGTGGCACCTCAACACGCTCACCGAGGACGACTAAAAAATAGACTAAAGCACATATAGATGTCTTTGTAAAGGTCTGAGATTTGCTGCAGTAACCTGTGTCAAAGGACCAAGAATCTACAAAGGGACAGTGCTTCCAGGGTGAGGTCGCCGTCTTCTCCTGCTTTTCCCAAGGACACCTGCAGGTCATGAGTCCCGCTGAGTGTCCAGATGTGCACCAGGAGACAGTCAGGGCCGAGACATGGAGCTGAAAAGCCGTTGGCTGCCTCTCAGAGCTGGAGAGAGAAAGCTGGAGCCTGCAGAAATTTTCTCTGAAACATTCTCCAAGTTCTGAAGCTGTGTAGGAGGCAGGATGAAAGCTAAAGACCCTCTAAGAAGCAGTTCAGAGCTTGGGAGCTCATGGTTTGGGGGTTTAGGGCTTCCAAGAAAAGAGTGTGGGGCCAGCAGCAGCTGGACCCCAACCAGCTCCCCGTGGACCAGTGTTCAAGGGCTGACCTGACAGGAGAGGAGAATTACGTGCCTGTCAGTCATCACCTTAAACAAGCCCGAGCTGACTTCTGCAGCCTAACGTCTCCACGGCTGTGGCTGGGAGGGTATACCTCCCACGATGTTTCCATAACCTTCTGGTGGGTGTTTTAGTTTACCTGGAATTCACTCAGGCTTTTTCCATCCCCTGAGCTTATTTAAGCTCTTCAGCATCTGAGCCAATGTCACGCAGAGCTGCTGAGGTCTCCCCAGAGCCCACTGCTTCTCAGCCTCATGACACTCCATGTGCAGGACCCTGCAGCCCGCGTCTGAGCAGAACCCACGCCTCCCTCTGCAGGAGAGGGGCCCCTGTTGCTTCCCCGGAGCCTGGAAGCTCACCCAGCTAGTCAGAGCTGCGTTTGGACAATGTGACCCCCACAGCTGGATGGCTCTGTCCAGCCCCGCAGTGGAACTGGAACTCAGAAGCTAGAACTCAGAAGCTCTGGGCAGTGAGTGCTCAGCCTCTTCAGTGGGTGTGGTTGGTGATCGTCCCTGTGTCCCTGTTGAGAATGTCACTGTTTGGAACAAGGGGCACGGAGACCTGCCCCGCAGCTGCCTCTGTCCCTTCCTTCTGCCCTGGCCCCACCCCCAGAGGATGTGACATGTGCTGGGGTTCCATCCACTGGGCTGGGCTCATTGTGTAGGGGCCCCTGAGACCACCTGCTCTGGCTGCTGCCGATTCTCTGCTCAGAAGACAACCTTTCCATTGGAGTCACGTGTTCTTTCACAAGAAAAGTGGTTTTTAAAAAGGCCCTTTTTCAAGTGAAAAAGAAAGAAACTTTTCTAAATTATATGGAATAGTTTTCTAAACACTACTGAGATTCCAGTTAGAATTGCAGCTTATAAATTTGCAGCGGCCACCAATATAAAGGGTGTGTGTGTGTGTGTGTGTGTGTGTGTCAGCACACTCACCAGCTCAGCTGGAGGGAGAACAAGACGGCCCGAAAGATGGGTTCAGAGTGAGGGGTTAGGCAGAACAGCAGGTCAGACGCTGACTGTTGGTAGGTGGCTGAAAGCTGTTATGTGGAAGCCGCCGGGAGCAGGAAGGCCCGATACTGTGAGATGGAGCTGAGCGCTTAGCACAACATGGGGAGGCACTCGGAGTTGCTTTGCTTATTATCTATAGCTGTAAACTCCTATTTTTTTTTTTTGAGACACCTTGAATCTCATATTACACTGGGCTGCTTCACCTGGAAGATTTCAGACTAGAAAGCCCTGCCTGTGAACTCCTGATAAATCCACCATGATCCCATATTGATTTAAAACTTAATAAAGGTATAGAATATATGGCCAGTACATTATATTGCTAAGGAGACAGCACTCACATATCAACAACTTGAAAGGTCTACCCACAGAGATTTATTCCAAGGGAAAAATGAGTGTTGTTATGAGAAAAAACCCAGGGTTCCCTTCGCAGCCATTTCAGGTAGAATGTATCATAAGAAAGTGTCACTGGGTGCTGGGCTTGTTGGTCCGGAATTGATTCTGGTATTGAAAGTATTTTAAAGCAATGGGCAGGGGGAGGTATTTAGAGTAACTGAAGATAGCTGTCTTCCAAAGACTCTGCATTTTAGAGCTGAGAGAATATTAAAATCTCAACAAATATCTGTGTAATAACCAGCATTTAACCATGACGAGCTCGAGAGATTGATACTGGAAACAAATATGAACTTCTTACTCTGTTAAAATAGCTTATAGCAGATGAGTCCTCTCAGAAAGAATAACTAAAAAAGCCAGGTTATATACAAAGAAAATAATATTTATGACTCATTTATCAGAGATATTGAGAACTTAGGAAGGTGATTAACATGTTTAAGAATACAAATTACAACATGAAAAAGGGAATAATTAAGGACTCAAAAGATGAATTTCATAGGGAAATGGGCAAGTAGGGAGAAAATTAATAAGATAGGTGGTAAAGGTGTTTGCAATAAAATCTATTATATTTCCTCAGTTATTACCATGTACAGTGAATGCAATGTAAAAACATTACTGTCATTGTACATTTCTGCAGCCGCTTGGTTGTAAAGGATGCATGCTTATTCTTGTATGCATACATATTCTTTTTAAAAGAAGTTATAAATAACTCTAAAAACCTAATTCCTCGAATATATATCTACATGGAACATATACTGTTACTGTTTTAAATGATATTTCAGACAAACAAATCTAAAATGCACCAAAGAAAATGTTGGTCTACTACCCAACAACTGACTCAAGTTTTGGTGACATTTTCTATGGGGAATAAGCCACTTTTTAGGATTGAGTGATATTTCTCTTGATAATCCTGTTTAACACTGGAATATATCTTTTTCTTTGAGATATCTTTGAATTGTCAAATTCAATTATTTACCTTTAATCACAATATTTTCCCCAGAATCCTCCTTGTTCTCTTATTGCCTGTTGTCTGCATTTACTTTTATTTTCCTCTCAACTTACAACTCAGGTCTTTGTCTAATTTTTTTTTTTTAATCAAATTCTATTAAGTTTTCACTCTTGTTCACCTTGGCTGCTGTAACAAAATGCCAGAGACTGAGAGGCTTAAACCATAGGAATGTATCTCTCACAGTTTCGGAGGATGGGAAATCCAAGGTCAGGTGTTGACACGCAGGGCTCATTCCGAGGCCTTGTCTCTTGGCAGATGGGCAGTCCCTTCTTGATGTGTACTGCCTAGGAAACAGAGAGAGCAAGCTCTGGTCCCTTTCTTTTATAGTAAGGACATGAGTCCCAGTGGTATTGAAGACCAACCCTCAACTAAACCTAATTATTTTCTCAAAGGCCCTACCTCTAAATACCATCGCCTTGGGGGTTTGAGCGTCAACATATGAGTTTTAGAAGAATACAAATAATTGAGTCCATCACACCAACTTTGGGAATTTGTCTTACCTTCTAAATTTTCTAAATTTTAAATAACTCAAACTGTTAATTGTTTTAATCATTATCCATAATAGACTACAATTGGAATCCTTCTAGACTCGTGTGGCAAAAAGAAATTTAGCCCGTTTAATGAGCCTAGTAAAATTGATGTATTTGACTGATTAATTGAGATGTTCCTTTGTTAAGGGGAACTATTTTAGTGTTCAATTTAGTCATGGTTATTTAATTGAACTTCAATTACTGTGTGGGTCATTGAACTAGGTAAAATTTAATACCTCATGCGATGGTTAAAATCTTTTGTTCTGGATTTATTGAGGACCTACTATGTCCATAATATTAAGACTGGTACAAAGGATCCCTGGAAGGGTGATAGATAGAGATATAACAATTAAGACTAGAATTAAATGGAAACATTGCAATGGATGGGTACTGGTGTACTATTCTTTACTTAGAAAGTTCTAATAAAACAGGAAATATTTTTCCTTAATTTCTAGAATCTAGGAATAAACTAGTTATATTTTAGTGTGAGGGTTTTATATTTTATGTAAATATTAATAACAATCAATAAAGTTATAATTTTATTTGGTACATTTGAAATAATACATTTGATTAAAACATAGTTGCAATAAGAAGAGTAGTGTTGGGCCGGGCACAGTTGCTCACACCTGTAATCCTGGCACCCTGGGAGGCTGAGGCTGGAGGATTGCCTGAGCTCACCAGTTTGAGACCAACCTGAGGAAGAGCGAGAACCTGTCTCTAAAAATAGCCATGTGTTGTGGGGGGTGCCTGTAGCCCAAGCTACTCAGGAGGCTGAGGCAGGAGAATTGCTTCAGCCCAGGAGTTTGGGTTACTGTGAGCTCTACCACAGCACTCTACCAAGGGCAACAAAGTGAGACAGTCTCAAAAAAAAAAAAAAAAAAAGAGTAGTGTTAAATGTTAATAAGCTATATGGATGTTTATGTGAGAAATTATTGCATGGAGTGTATTTTAATTAAAAATAAAAATTCTGGACTGTCTTATAAGCTTTCAATGAGGTTAAACAATTAATTAAAACTTATCAAATCTTAATCAAATCATTAAATTTAAATGACAAGTGGAAATTTAAGCATTAGCTCATCAATGTAGTTCTGCAAGCTTTAAGATATGCACGCCTATTAAAATTACTTCTTAAACTACACACGAGGATTTGACAACCTTGTTTTAGCCCGGGATAACCTCGGCACTATCTTTAGGAAAATCTGGAGCAAGTGTAAAATCTTTTCCAACACAGACACCCCAAATCCCTTGATCATCAATAATTACTTTTCCTTTATTATAAATAAAATGACTTGAGTTCTCTGAGCAGGAAAGTCAGGTTCAGTTTTCCCTGGAGTAGTTTTGGATTTTCCTGAAGAGGTAGTCCAGGAAAGAGTTGCTCTGTCGCCTCTCGAGGGGGGCCCTAGGCTGGATTTCTTCCCCTACGCCTGCCGCACGCTGAGTCCCCAGACGCCCGTACACTCTCTCAACTTCACCAGTCCACGTATGTCTGACATTAAATAACCGGTGTTGAGTAGTGCTGTGGACCAGGGCCACGAGAATGGGGACGACAAATCTAAGGGCTCTTTAGTCACTCACCGAGTGTCTACCAGGAGTGAGCTCTCAAGTAACAACTTTCCCAACGTCAACCATTGTCAACTTCTGTAGAGAAGATATCAGTAGATGAAAATCACAGGGGACGTCACAAGACAGGTCAAACTCTAGGCTCCCCACTGCTCAGCTGGGTGACCTTTACTCAGTTATGCAAATTCATAGGCTTCAGGAATATCTCTCCCGTTGTGTAGCAGTAGTTGTGATAGTGACCTCTTAACGGTGTCAGGGGAAACTAAAGGAGATAATGCCTTAGGGTATTCTTAGCACAGCATCCAGAATTAAGCATTTTATAAATGTGAGCTGCTATCATTATTTCTAGTTTTACTGTTACAATAAAAATATGGTCATTATCACACAGGGTGGTCATAAAGTTTGTGTGCAATTTTAAAGAGTGTACAATTTAAAATTGCACCCAAACTGTATGGCCACCTGTATAATAGATGCTATAAAATTCCTGATCACTGGGTCTTGTAGTTACCTATTAGTTACATGCATAAGTAAGTTGAACAGTATCACTGGATATGTCCAGCACAGAGTTCTAGGAACAGGGTACTGCAGATAACTATTACAAAAAGTCTTAACATCAATGCTAAAAATCCAGTCCTGAGTCAATCATAGGAATGTTCAAGACTCAGAAAATAAATCTCCAAGTCCGTGCACCTTGCCCAGGAGTGAGCACTCTGGACGCTGAGCCCACGGCAGGAGTTGCCTCCACGGCCCCCTGTTGCTAATTCTCCATTTGAGTTCCTTGAAGTTTATCTCCTTTAGTCGTTCTTGCTTCTGCCTTTGGCTTAACTTACCAAGCTTAGGTTTTCATCTTCTCCCTGGAAACCTTGGCTCCAGCTCACCCTCTGGCTTTTGCTACGGGAACTCAGCTGTCATGAGGAGGATGCTGGGTCCTGTTGAAACACCTGATACCCAAACCTGGCTCCATCCTGTAAACACAGACTCCCCCACCATCAGTGAAGAGGGAAGGTGATAGACTATGACCACCACCCCCAGGAAAGTTTCTTTTCTAGAAATCCCAGGTGTCATTCAAGAAATAACCTCCCCTGCAAACTCACCAATAATTATGTCTTCACAAATTATGCATCACAGAACTCTATATTCTGTGTCAAGTTATAAAAAAGGCAAAGAATAGTAAAAATATCTCTCAAGACATCCAACAATATAATACTTGTCCTTTTGAAAATGATATCATTATATATGACAAGGCCATTAGAAAGTTGTTTTGAATTCAAAAAAAGTTAACTTTTTCCAGAAAAAGGGAACTATAATTCAAATACACCTAAACAATGTCCACCCCTTGAAAATTTCCAAAACTTCAGGACCATGTTGATTGTATGTTATTAGCCACTAAGTATTTTTAACACAAGCAGCCTATCTGGTTTCTTTCTTTTCTTTTTACTTTTTTCAAATCAGTGGCTATTGTAGAAGCAGGAGCCTCAGTTCAAAGCACTACTGATTAATATGTTCCACTCTGTCAGTTTACATATTCATCAAATCTTTCCCACTTGTATTTTATTTCACAGTTCAGAAAAGAAAACATTTATATGCAATGCTCTCAGATTGCTAGTTTAAAGATAACCACAATATCCTTCTTTATGTCAGACTCCTTAAAAAAAATCAACGTGAACCATACAACCATTAGAAAGTTTGCAAATCTTGCACAGAATTAGATTACATCTACTGGAATTATAAATTTAAAATACTACAGAATTGTAAAACATTATTTAGTTTCAGAAAGCATACATGAAAGAAAAAGGTAACACGGTAAAAATAATGTTTAAATATGAAATAATAATTTATTTGATAGAAATCATTCTCATTATGAATGTAAAAATGAAATGTATAATATTTTTTAAAAATTTGAAACCATTTTACTTGATTAGTTTAAAATGTTCAAGATCAGCTAGAGGAATAGTAAGAATCCATCTTACTAAAAATAGAAAAAATTGCCCAGGCTTGGTGGCAGGGTCTTGTAGTTCTAGCTACTGGGGAGGCTGAGGCAGAAGGCTCACTTGAGGCTATGAGTTTGAGGTTGCTGTGAGCTGTGATGAGGCCAAGGCACTCCAGCCCTCCAGCCTGGGCACCAAAGTGACACTCTGTCTCAAAAAAAAAAAAAAAAAAGCAACTTCAAAAAAAGATGTTGAATACTCAGTTTGGGAAATGTCATTTCTTTTTTCCACCAGAACATGTAAAGAAATGGTACACTTCAAAACTATTAAGAAATGAGTATAATTGTGATGGATGTGTTACTTAGTTCAATGTAAGCATTGCACATTGTATATTGAAACAGCACCCTGAACCCCATAAATGCATCAATGTACAAAGTTATGATTTAATAAAAAATAATTAAAAAGAGAATACATGTTACATTTTTATTGAGAAAATAAAGCACAATGCGCAAAAGAGCATGTCATCACATCATAGTACAGCATCGTGGTTCTGAGCAGAGGACCTGGGGACATTCTGCCTTCACCTAGGGCCTTGCTCTTCTGGTCCTGGGTGTAAAACCTGGAGCAGCCCCTCCCTGTCTTATGCCTCAGTTTCCTTATCTGTGACAGGATCTCACGGGTCCCTGAGAGGAGCATGTGACTCACAGCACCAGGAAATGTGGAGATCTGGGGGTTTTATTGTTATGAAGTGCAGCACACTTTCCAATTAGCAAACAAAATGTCATTTCTTAAAGAAAATTAAGACCCAGCCCCAGCCAAAAACCGCAAAAAGAAAAGAAAAGAAAATTAAGAACCAGACAAGATCCATGATCTCTGAGTATCAGAGGGAAATAAATAAGTTTATCAGCCCTAAAAATCAATAGTAGTGACATTCTTATGAGTTACTTTCTGGTGAATCCCCTTTCCTCTGGAAACTTCATAAAAATCATCTAATTTTTCAAATATGTTTATTGACCACTTCATTTTCTCTCTAAACAGATGGATTTGATACACTATTCCTGCATTTAAGGAACGAGCACATCTAAGGCAATCAGAAGTACCGGAACATTTTGGATGAAGGGAAAATAGAGCAATTATGATAAGTTTGGAATAAAAGAAAAAAACAAATTAAGAAAACTAGAGGAAAGAACAAAAGAGTGAGGGAAGTGAAATGAAATGTTCTGACATTCACTGCAGCTCAGGTCAGAGTTGGTGTTACACCTGAACACCTTCTCAAAATAGAAAAGCAAATTGCCACTGGAGAAATATCCCCTCGTCCTAGCAGGAAGCTAAATGTTCTGTACCCTTGAAACTGTGCTCTGGAAATAGCAGCCTGCTCGTGGTAATGGGAGCAGATGCTGTTGTCAGAAAGCGCTTCCAATTACATTTCAAATTCTCCTGTGTTTCAGAGAATTGTAAGAGCTGCTCTGAGGCTTGTGAAGGGAGAAGGAAATAGAAATTTACTTACCTTATGATTCCGTTCTAATGATTCAAGGGCTGTGAGCCTGAGCTCAGAAACTCCGAGAATGAGAAATAGTTAAATAAGGGAGATACAGCAATGACAGGTGAGCACAAGGCACCTGCAATTTTACCGATGTAAGTGATTAAAGATGGATGTACTTAACAGTTCAGCAATGGTGGGGCCCTTACTTTTCTGCAGATAATTTGTACCATACACTATTTAAATACAAAAAAACCCCATCTTTTTTGATCTTTTAAGTCTCCTGAAGTCAATATTATAGCTTTACAAAATTAAATAAAAATATTTGAATGTTCCATGTTCAAAATTGGAATGGAATGTTACTATGCATATAAAATAATTGACATAAACAATGTTCTCACCTGGAAGGGTGGTCCACTATCACTGACCCTTAATTTTTTAGAGTTTGACAGCCACTGAGACTTGGATCTCTTTCACCATAGAAAGTCCTATTCCACGATTCGTGTCTGTCAATATGAGTAAAATAAATGAAGTCTGTCTCCTAACATTAATATCCAACAAAGAAATAAACAACATTTAAGTTTCTGGAACAGTTATGAGTAATAATATGATAATATAGTAAATTTTGTTTTGGTGTGGTAGTGTGTTTTCTTTTTAAAATTTTTTTTTGCGATTTTTGGCCCGAGCTGGGTTTGAACCCGCCACCTCTGGCATTCGGGGGTGGCATCCTACTCCTTTGAGCCACAGGTGCCACCCCAGGTACTGTGTTTTCAATTATCCATATAATACGTAATTTGTACAACTGCTACTTATTCAATGTAGTAGTAAAGTGGATGGTATTTACACAAAATACAATTGCACACACACACATACCCTCATGAGAACTGAATCTCAAGAAATTAAATTTCATGCAGCCAGGAGTGGTGGCTCATGTCTGAAATCCCAGCACTCTGGGAGGCCAAGGCAGGTGGATCCCTTGAGCTCAGGAGTTGGAGACTGGTCTGAGCAAGACTGAGACCTTGTCCTATTAAAAATAGAAAAATTAGCCAGGTGCAGGGGTGGCCACCTGCAGTCTCAGCTATTTGGAAGGTTGAGGTAAGAGGATCTCTTGAGCTCAGGAGTTTGTGGTTGCTGTGAGCTACGATGAAGCCACTTTACTCTAGCCATAGTGACAAAGGGAGACCCTATCTCAAAAAAGTAAAATAAAATTATTTGATACCATTACTTCTCAATTTACGTTTAATATACTTGAATATCCTCTACCTCTGTCATTTTATACTATACTTAATACTTTTAGAAGACTTTTTTATGTTTCACGGAAGTTAAGCATAATAGTAAGGAATCTAGCACCAATATTTTATGTATGACAAAAACCAACACTTATTTCAGTGGAAATACAATTAACAGCAAATTTGCAAAATAAACTCATCCTCTTTTTAATTCAGATATTAATCTCTTTTTATCTTAAGTAGAACAACCATTTATTTCCTGATTGTGAAGAACAGCAAGAACACCATTTTAGTCGTAATTAATTTTGAGTCTTCTTTTAAAGGTAGTTCATCTTATTAGTTCACAAGGTGTCCTGGTACTGGATACTCCATGAGTTATAAAAATCTACACTTTTATACTCAATTTTTCCTTCATAATTCAAATGCCTTCACATTATAATCATGTAAGCAGTTTTTCTCAATATGCTATTGTAGTCAAGATCTGAGATGATCCAAATAAATACCTCTTATCCAAATTTTACAAAACTAGTTACATAAATTAAGTTCATCATTATCATGGCTTCGTGTTGCTTGGTACACCACCAGAGGGAAGCAGTATTGCATAATTGGGAAAAAATGAAATTGATAAGGTTGTTAATGGGATGAAAGATACCATGGCAAACCCAAACAAGTGTTCTTGGTTAAGTACTTGGTGAAACAGATGAAACAAAGTTAAGCACTCATCATCCCAGAATAGGAAGACTTCCCAAATATTTTTAGATGTGCTCTTTTTTTCCCCCAGAAAACACCACTGAGGATCAATACTCTGTAGAATTCACTTTAAAAATGAAATAACATTGGAAATAATAAAGATGTTGTATATCAGACAGATTCTGTTATGATAATGTCAAAAACATTGCTTCTGATGTGTATATCTGTTTTTGTTTTTAATTGTCAGTTGTTTTCTATTATCTTTTTACCAAGAGTTCCCATTGCTAACTTATGTTTCATAGACATAATTGTTTTAAGAGTTTTATTCTTATTTTCAGAAAGTTGCAATTGCAAATTATTGTCAATAAGATTGCATATGTGAGGATACCTTACCATTACTGTAACTTATTATTTCAACTTCCTAGAACTCAATTTGAGGGTAATTCAGTTTTCCCCTATAATTTCTCTGTATTTCTTATTTCTTATCATAGATTTTATTCTTATTATCTGGTGATTTGTTATTTCTTCTAATTAGTTATCTGTCATAAAAAGAGCCAATAATTAAATTTAAAAAGCACATATAAAAAAAGATCAAATGCAAAACAATAATTCACTAAAAGTTTACAATTTACCTTAGTAGCTTTGCCTTTTCAGACTGATATCTCAGGGGAATTTTAGATATCTATAAGGGGTCACAGAAATATACTCATCTAATAAATTAATAAATTTAAAAATGTCTTTCTCTCCCCTCTGCCAGGTTCTCTGAAGCAAAGAAGATAATATGTGTTCTAGAAAATGCAGGCACTTTGGTATTACCATCTCCTTCTCAAATTATGATCCTAGAACATCACTGCCTCACTATGGCCCCCTCTCAGAGCTCTGGTTTTTTATTCCTCCATCTAGAAGTCTAAAATATTCTCCAAAGGAACCACCCTCTGGTCAACAGGTGCCCTGTTAATTTCCTTCCCTTGTGTGTAGGTGGGACTTGTGAAGAATAAAAGACACCACTACCATCATTGAATTACAGGAAAGATTTTGCAGATGCGATTAAAGTCCCTAATCAGTTGATTTTGAGTTAATTTTAAAAAGGTTATCTCAGATGGTCCTGACCTCATCAAGTGAGCCTGTAAAAAAGGAAGGAGAACCTTGGAGCAAGACAGATTCTCCTGCTGGGTTAGAAGGAACAGGCATGCTGTGGAGGAGGGGCTGTGAGGCAGGCTCCGGGCAGTGTCCACGAGGTGAAGCAGGTTCCTGGGCTGAAATAGCATGAAAAGGAGGATGACAGCCACACAACCACAAAGAAATGGATTCTGTCAGCAACGAGCCAGCTTTGAAGAAGCCCTCGGGCCTCAAGTAAGATCACAGCTGCAACAAATAACTTGCTTTCAATCATGATATTGGAAGGAAGAGCTTTCCAGCCTCTTGAACTATGGAAACTGGGCTAATACATTTGTATTTTCTTAGGACACTAAATTTGTGCCTATCTGTCATGAAGCAATAGAAAATGAGCACATTGGGTGGTACCTGTGCTCAGTGGGTAGGGTGCTGGCTAAATATACCAAGGGTGGTGGGTTCTAACCTGGCCCTGGCCAGGTAAGACAGCAATAACAATTGCAACAAAAAATAGCTGGACTTTGTGGTGGGCACCTGTAGTTCCAGCTACTCCAGAGACTGAGGCAAGAGAACTGCTTAATCCCAAGAGTTTGAGGTTGCTGTGAGCTGTGACACCACCACTCTCTACTGAGGGGAACAAAATGAGACTCTGTCTCAGAAAAAAAAAGAGAGAGAGAGAAGAAAAAGAAAATGAGCACATTTTGTAACATTGTACTGAGGATTCTTTCTGCATTCTTTAGGTCCTGACTGCATGCTTACCATCTATAGCTACATACTACAAGTTGTCATATGGAGCTGAATGCAACAGCTATGAGCTCAGGTCACTGTAACATGTCTCCCCAGGGTTGAGTGAAGGAGGGTGGCTGCCTTAATTTTGGTTTTTAAAGGTTTTTTTTTTTTAATTAAATGATAGCTGTGTACATTAATGCAATTATGGGGTACAATGTGCTGATTTTATATACAATTTGAAATACTTTCATCAACCTGGTTAACATAGCCTTCACCGCATTTTCTTAGTTATTGTGTTAAGACATTTATATTCTACATGTAGTAGATTTAACATGTACCCTTGTAAGATGCATCATAGGTGTGGTCCCACCAATTACCCTCCCTCCACCCATCCTCTCCCTTCCTCTCCCCTCCCTGTTCTCTTTCCCCTTCATCTTGGGCTGTAGTTGGGTTACAGCTTTCATATGGAAGTGTGGCTGCTTATAAATTGGTTTCATAGTAGGGCTGAGTACATTGGATACTTTTTCTTCCATTCTTCAGGTATTTTGCTAAGAAGAATATGTTCCAGCACCATCCATGTAAAAATAAAAGAGATATGGTCTCCATCTTTTTTAAGGCTGCATAATATTCCATGGTGTACATATACCACAATTTTTTAATCCATTCGTGGGTCAATGGGCACTCGGGCTTCTTCTATGAGTTAGCAATTATGAATTGGGCTGCAATAAACTTTCCAGTGCAAATATCTTTGTTATAAAGTGATTTTTGTTCTTCTGGATATATACCTAATAGAGGAATTGAAGGATCGAATGGCAGGCCTATTTTTAGATCCTTAAGTGATCTCCAGATATCTTTCCAAAAGGAATTTATTAGTTTGCATCTCCACCGGCCATGCAGAAGTGTTCCCTTTTCTCCACCTCCATGCCAACATCTATGCCTTTGGGATTTTGTGATGTGGGCTAATCTTATTGGAGTTAGATGATATCTCAAAGTGGTTTTGATTTGCATTTCTCATATGATTAAGGATGATGAGCATTTTTTCATGTGTCTGTAGGCCATGTGCCTGTCTACTTTAGAGACATTTCTATTCACTCAGAAATTATTGATCAAAACCCAACTTCCACAGTCATGAAAAGATTAAAAACGTCCACTGATCTTTCGAAAAACTTGACATTCAAAATACCACCAGGCTTACCAATACTCTCAATTAACATGAATGGCTTAAATTATCCACTAAAGAGGCACAGATTAACTGACTGGATACAAAACCCAGGCCAGATATCTACTGCATACAGGAATCTCATCTCATCTTAAAGGATAAATATACAACAGGGTGAAGAGATGGACATCTATAATTCAGGCAAATGGAAAACAGAAAAAAGCAGGGGTTGCAATTTTATTTGCAGATACATTAGGCTTTAAACCAATAAAAGCAAGGAAAGACAATGATAGTTAAAGGTTTTGAATTGCTAGTGACACCAAACTTGGCTTTTTTTTTTTTTCTTGTTTATTTACTAGCCTCTCTTCCTGCTTAGGATAGCAATTATGTCATTTATTACCATTTGTTTTCCTTAACCTGTGTCCCTTAGGCCTCAAAGTTATTAGAAATTTCTCAGCATTATGTCATATAGTCAATTTAAATTTCTATTTTCTAACACTAGTGCATTTGTATGACTGTATGTGTCAATGAACTCAAGGCCAAAGGGTGGTGATTAGCTGCTAGTGCTTATTATTTATACCTTCTATAACTGATGTCTCTGCTTCCTTTCATCTATATTGCAATTCATTTATATGGAATCAAGTGCTCTATAAATCTTTTCTGTTCTCAGAGTTCATGTAATATATTAGTTCAGGGTCTCCAACTTTAAGTATTTTGAGTATTTATCTTTATGGAACCAGAATTCAAATAGTATCTTGAGAACGCTTATCCAACTTTGGGGAAGAAAATATAACCTGGCTGGGAGCAGTGGCTCAAGCCTATGATCCTAGCACTCTGGGAGGCCGAAGCAAGTAGATTGCTTGAGCTCAGGAGTGCTAGACCTGCCTGAGCAAGAGCAAGACCCCGTCTCTACTAATAGAAAAAATAGGTGGGTGCTATAGTCCCAGCTACTCAAGAGGCTGAGGCAAGAGGATTGCCTGAGTCCAAGAGTTTGAGGTTGCTGTGAGCTATGATGCTACAACACTCTACCTAGAGTGACAGAGTGAAACTCTATCTAAAAAAAAAGAAAAAAAAGAAAAGAAAGTATCATCTGTGTTATTAGAAGGTCATTACTAGAAATATAGTAGCTAGAGTTGGTTTCTGATATTTTATCAATAAATCCCTATTTCTATTCATTAAATTTTAAAATCAAATAATTTCCTTTGGAAATTTAAACCTGACCACAGATACACAAAACTATTTTGTGTATTAATTTATGGATATTTCAGATACTAACTTAAAATGAATTAAGTTATTTTAAAGCAGAGATTTTGTCTTTGTCTCTGGGGATATACTGTGATCATAATTCTATCATTCAGAGGATGTCTGGGGTAGGAGGCCCCTGTCGATTTTTTATTGTCAAGGGAGGAGAGCTGACTGATGGAGTCTGAGTCAAAAAGACCATGGTCCAATGTCCTTCAGTGACTTGGGAAGTAAATACAAAGATAAATGAGAGATAATAGAAAATGCAAGAATTCATTGCCTTTAGTTACAGATACAAAACCACAAAGTAATCCAGAGGCTAGTGGACGCTTCAGGAGAAGTAATATGAAAAGAACTATGTTTATTGGATCAATTGGCACCATTTTTCTAGATTACTTTAAATGGTACGGCATGCTGTATGCTTTTAAATATGATATGTTAAAGTCCTGGCAAATATTTTTGCAGTCTGTGTTTGACATGCGTTGAAATCGAAATGACCCAGTTGAAACCAGGCCACCCCCCAGCCCCCACACACTGGAATGACCTTCCCATCTCTCCTGTGGTCTAGGGAGCACCCCTGGCTGCCTTCTCTCTCCCAGGCCTGGCTTTGCTTCACTCCCACCGCGCTCTATTCATATCTGCGTGGTAGTGCTGTACACATTTTGCGGCATTTTTTTTCTGTTTATATTTCTTGCTCTCAAGAACACAAATCTCCTCAATCTCTTCTCTCTGGATTTCAATTTAAAAAACCAAAATCAAAACAAATCCTGACACCATCTTACGATGTTGCCCTTGGCTTCCAATAACCTGGTGACAGATGAACCACCGGGAAGCGCTCTGCGTCTCCAACTCCACTCTGAGCCCAGACGGCACAGGTGCACCTCGGAGAAAGTTGGCGCTCAGCTTCCCTGGGAAGAAAGAAATTAGCTGCAAGAGAATACGTGCCCTGAAGGCTCCAGTCGTGAGGTAAAATGCTGGGTGTGCACTTGCACTGTCCCAACTCTTCTCTCGTCTGCCTTTGTGGTGCCCTGGGGGAGGGGAAAGGCACAGGCCTGCAGGTGCTCTAAGCACAAACGCGGGAACACCTGCCGGAGACATGGGGAGCGGTGGTGAAAGATCCGCAAGGCTGCAGTGGAAGGACGGGAAAGCCAGGCTGCAAAGTGGTTCCCGAGACAGTCTCAGAAGCTCATGAAAGTTCTCAGCTCTAAGAAAAGTGCCTTCCTTTAGTGATACAATTAGTATTCAATCTCATTGGTTTTGAAATTAAATGTGAGAACCTACTTGATGAAATACAGTTGGATTTTTCACACATAAGACTCAATATGGATGCACCCTAAGAGGGTATTAACCGACGGTAGGGGTGAGGAGCGAAAATTCACACCAATGTGAACGTTCACAGGGACGTCTGAGACCACGATGCTACTCCAAAGTGGAGAACCACCTCAGGGGCTGCAGCTTGACAGGAAGGCACAAAATTGTGATGAGAAGAAATTGGAGGTCTTATTTTTGGAAGTATTTCTTTGGGGAAGGGGACATGGCCCCACTCAGGCTTAGTGGGCTCCTGGAGGGACGTGTGTCAGGCATGCTCTGGTCACTCCAAGTCTCACCTGGGGCTTCGCGGAGACCACCCCAGCCAGGTTCACCTGTACCCTTCTAAGATGCACCGTAGGTGTGCGTCCACCAACTACCAGAAAAGAAAAGAATAAGCTTTTAATTTATGCAAGCTGCTGACAAAACTAGTCACAAAAGAACATTCAGACCACCCCCCACCCTTTTTTTTTGCAGTTTTTTGGCTGGGGCTGAGTTTGAACCCGTCACCTCCAGCGTATGGGGCCAACGCTCTACTTCTTTGAGCCACAGACGCGTCCCATTTAGACCCTTTTGTGCACAGTCAACCATTCCTCTGAAGTGAAAGTGGATAATAACAAACAAATAAGCAATAACCCTTGCTTTAGGAAATGTGTTTCCACCCACAGCATGCTCCAATGTGCAGAGAGAGATTCCGCTGGGATTATGTACCTGAAAGTTATCATCAGGCTTTTATTACTTGAAAGTGAGCAGAAAAAAACTTAGGCCATCCCCAAGCACAGGTTAAATAAAACAAAATTAAAATTAATTTCGAATTGCATTCCCCAAGTTGTGTTTATTGGATACAGCAGGCACAGCGTGCTTTCATGAATCAGTGGTTATTTAAATAGCATTGAATAATTTAGTGTGAGGTGTTTTATATTATGTAGAAAATTATAATTAAAGTGATCAGATTAAACCCTGATCACTTTAACATTTTAAAAAGCACAATAGCCTAAATGGCCTCAAATCTGGTTTTGTTAACTCTGGCCTCAGGAGTTAGCGTGAGAACCTTGGCAAAGATTTTCTAAGATTGCTTTCTTCAAAAAAAGTTTTTTTCCTTTAAATAATCTTTACCGAGATATAATTTACATCCACTGAAATGTAGAAAGCCTAGCTGTGCAGTCCAAACCATTTTGACAAAAGTAAAGAAGGTAATCTGACGTGTGTGTGACTTTCCGTCTCATAGCATTTAGTTTTTGGATTTCCTGCTTTGCTCATTAATTTTTTTTCTTTATTAAATCTTAGCTGTGTACATTAATGCAATCATGGGGTACAAGGTGCTGGTTTCATGTACAATCTGAAATATTTTCATCAAACTGATTAACATGCCCTTCATGGAATTTTCTTAGTTATTGTGTTAAGACATTTATATAATACATTTAGTAAGTCTCACCTGTACCCTTCTAAGATGCACCATAGGTGTGGCCCCACCAATCACCCTCCCTTCACCCATCCTCCCCCCTCCCCTCCCCTCCCTTGCCCTTTCCCCATATTCTTTTGCTATAATTGGGTTATAGCCTTCATATGAAAGCTATGAATTAGTTTCATAGTAGGGCTGAGTACATTGGATACTTTTTCTTCCATTCTTAAGATACTTTGCTAAGAAGAATATGTTCCAGCTCCATCCATGTAAACATGAAAGAGGTAAAGTCTCCATCTGTCTTTAAGGCTGCACAGTATTCCATGGTGTACATGTACCACAATTTATTAATCCATTCATGGGTCGATAGGCACTTGGGCTTCTTCCATGACTTAGCAATTATGAATTGGGCTGCAATAAACATTCTGATACAGATATCTTTGTTATGGTGTGATTTTTGGTCTTCTGGATATGAATACTAGAAAGCTCATGGTACTTGCGTTTGGAAATGTTCAAAGTGTCTTAATTA
>CAUYRH010136576.1:0-19639 GCA_963574655.1 Perodicticus potto | reverse complement strand
TGGCCGGGCGTTGTGGTGGGCTCCTGCAGTCCCAGCTACTTGGGAGGCAGAGGCAAGAGACTCGCTTGAGCCCAGGAATTGGAGGTTGCTGTGAGCTGTGATGCCACAGCACTCTATCCAGGGTGACAGCTTGAGGCTCTGTCTCAAAAAGAAAAGAAAATGAATGACTAATAGAGCCATTAATGGCAACGGGGAAGACGAATTAAGGGGTAAATTAGCCAGAGGGAATTCAGAGCTATACTTGGACCTGTTAGATTTGAGGTGCTTATTAGTTTTGCCAGTGGGTAAATTAGCCAGAGGGAAGCAGAGCTATACTTGGACCTGTTAGATTTGAAGTGCTTATTAGTTTTCCCAGTGGAGATGGTGAGGAAACAATAGGATATGTAAGATCAGCCCAGAGGACGTGTTGGGGCCAGAGACACTGATTTAGGAGTTGTGAGCAGGTAGGTGAAAGTTAATATGGTAGACAGAGAACAGAATGCAGTTTTCAGTAAGTTCTTGAAAGGATTAAAAGGCTCTAGCCAGAACTATGACTCAACAACTTTAACAATATAACACTGTTTTACAATGGTTGTTAAAGCCATTGTCCTGGCACTTGGTCATCTTCCACTGCTGTTTGAATGCAACTGGTGACTTCCCTGACCTCCCTCTCTTACAAGGCCATGAGGCCAAATTGTTGTGCAGTCCAGTACAAGGATCTTTCTTTGGCAATAGCTTGATGTTATGTTAACTCTCTTACCTTTTGTAACACAAGATTTGCTCAGTTTAGAGCAGTGATTTCCAATCGGTATGCTGTGAGAGGATCTTAGGTGTGCCATGAAAATTTTTAAAAGATCAGTGATTAAATTATTTTGGAAGCAATTAAAAACACAGTAAGTATATTCTTTCCTTTAATATTTTTTTTTCATCAACATAATTTAAGTGTACTGAGGAGGTTTAACTATAGGTTGAAGTGTGCCGAGAACTAAAAAAGGTTAAAAAACACTGGTCTAGAGGACTGTTTGAAGGTCATTAGCTGAATAATGGAGTCAAATGGCTTGGGGTCAAACCTCTGTTCTACTCTCCAGAAGATGATACAAGCCATCTCACCTCCCTGCATCTCAGTCTCTTTACCTGGTACCTATCTACCCCATAGGGGACTGAAAATCGACATGAATTACTGCATGCAAAGCACATAGAACAAGAACTGACACATATTCAGTTGTCCCGCAAATGCACAATGATCAAAGTTTGGGGGAACAGCTATTGATGTGTTCTTGGTACCTCAGCTGAGATCTTCTGCCCCATGTAGATATTTTTTAAAGTACCCATCTAGTCTGTTCTCAAACTTCAAAGTGCGCGTGAATCACTTGAGATGTTGTTAAAAAGCAGTTTCTGATTCAAGAGGACTAGGGCAAGGCCCAAGTTTCTATGGTTCCAATAAGCTGGCCCAGACCAGCATGAGTAGCAATGTTCTAAGTGTGCACGGGATCCCTATGCAGTGCTCCCTACACTGGTCGACCAGTCTTCTGGGATATTGTTGCTCAGTTCCTTCATCTGTCCTTCCTTTGCGAGGCTCTTGGTACCACGTTAGGTACTTTTATGAACACTGGGAAACTTGGCCACAAGGTCACAAGAACTTCAGTTAATAAGAAATGCCAGTTTAAATATATTCATTAAAATGGCCTACACAGGGAATTCTCAGCCCCTTACTATGACATTAAGAGTCATATGGGAGATATGCTACTTAAGATCTAGCTTCAGTCATATGTAAAACAATTTCAAAATAATTGTAGCTTAAACAAGACAGAAAAAAACTTATTTTTCTCTTATCAAAAAAATCAATCTAATATGGAGGCTCTGCTTTATGAAATCATCAGGGACCGGGGCTCCATCTTTCTTAACGTTGGGTTGCTACCTGCATCTCCATGTCCAAAATGAACCCCTCATGCACAGTCCAAGCAAAAGAATGTAAAGAAGGGAAAGCCAGGTGTGTGTGCCTTGAAAGACAACCCCAAACCTACCCGGCTCACTTGCTTTTGCACACCTTTTGCCAGAACATTGTCTGTGGGTACATGCAGATACTAGGGAGGCTGAGAAACGTCATCTTTATTCTGGGTAGCCATGTGTGCAGATAAAATTCAGGAGTCCTAACATTACGGGAGAAGGCAAGATGAATTTGAGTGAAATCTGCCAGCCTCTGTCACATAGAATAAAATAAGGACCTTGATTCTAAGGAAGGCATCAAACTGATGACCAGTTCGGTCTTTTACTTTCATATGTGTGTCTCTCCATTTTCCGTTAATTCATATAGGCTTCTTAAATCCTTTTTTATGTCCGTCACAGCTACCACTTTGTACTACATAGAGTACAAACTGCTATGAAACCCACTCTCTAAAAAGCAATTAGTTTAAATCTATTCAAATAGATAATATTCTTTTTTTTTTTTTTTTAGGAAAGGATAGGATAAGCTAACCTCTGTAATCCCAGCACTCTGGGAGGCAGAGGCAGGAGGATTGTTTGAGCTCAAGAGTTGGAGATCAACCTAAGCAAGAGAGAAACCCTGTCCCTATTATGAATAGAAAAATTAGCCAGGTGTTGTGGCAGGCTTCTGTAGTCTCAGATATTTGAGAGGCTGAGGCAGGAGGAACACTTGAACTCAGGAGTTTGAGGTTGCTGTATAGGTGAATAGCCTATAGGTGCCTTTAAACAGATTCATTCTGTGAGAACAGGTTTGAAGTTTTTTAGTGAGTTGGGAAGGAGAGACTGGGATAGAACTCCATTTTGACCGTAGGCCTGCTCACACAGAAGGTAATACTTCGGTGAACAAAGGCAGGGCTTGCAGGCAAGTCTTCTGTATATCTTAGGAATCTCCACCACTCCTAGAGAATGAATAACCACCTCCAGATGGTCTGTTAAAGGTCTAGCATTCAAGCAGCTTATTCTCCTAGAGTTTGCTTTGTGGTTTAGATTTAATTTTAGATGTAATGATGGTAAAAGATAATAGTTAATAGAGTATTGTGTTAGTTGATCAATAGACAGGTGGGCGCTGGCTGGTGATGGCCTGGTCACGAGGCGGTCAGGTGATGATCACGAGAATCAAGTCACCAGGTTTTAGATGGATGATGTATGTGTCTTAAGATTATTGATTAATAGTGTATACGTGTAGTATTGGCTATATAAGCTGTATTAAAATAAAGATTTCTTGCTACATGCCTAAGAGAGCTCGTAGCCTCCCTTATCCCATACAATTCCTTCAGCAGCTCTTAGCCTTTGTGATGTCGTTCTGCACCCCAGATTCCAGCAACATTGCTGTGAGGTAGGCTAACACCAATTCTAGCCTGGCAACATAGTGACACTCTGCTTCAAAAAAAAAAAACAAGATAGAGAGAAAGAAAGGAAGGAAGAAAAATGGAGATGATAAACCCAAATGTTGGCATTGATCATAATGGAGTAATGAGATTTTGGGCCATTTTTACTTTAAGAAATAAACTTTATGTATTCTCAAGAAAATAAGTTATTACTATTTTCAAATTATAAAATGAGAGACAAGAGTAAAAGTATATAGTTGGAAGTGGGCTGTCAGGTACCCTGGCAAGTGGGAGATTTGAGGAGATATGAGTGCTATGGAGAAGAGACGTGAGTTGAGACATGCTGTTGTTGATTAAGGGAGACAGAAGATGTTCAATTATTTTTCTCTAGCTGAGTGTCTGGATATCACAGACTCTGTTAAATAATGGCAGGCACCTGTACCATGTTGACAAACAGTTGACATTTGGCAGTGTGAAATGCAATCAGCTATTATTATTTTAATGGCATTGAATTTTTAGTCTGAATTTTGGTCACTGGGTAGAAAGACTTTTGCTTCTGGTTTAAAAGGAAAATCAGACATTAGCAAATACTTCTGTTAGCTCTGTTGTTTTTGAAATTGAAACTGACTCTGCCTCTGGTGACTAAGACAGGCTTTGGTAAAACATTAGCTGGCAGTGGTAAATTCTTGTCTTTTAGAAAGAGTTGGAAAGCCAGAACTACTGGGACTGATGTAGCACAGTTCCCATAGCTGATGCCAGCTGGACAGGGAGCTGAAGGCAGGTTCTTAGCTACATTAGATAAATCTCACTCTGTTGCCCAGGCTGGTGTGCTATACCCTCAAGTCTACCCCACAGCAACTTCAAACTCCTAGGCTCAAGCAATCCTCCTGCTAAAGGCCTCCAGAGTAACTGGGACTACAGGTGCCTGCCACAATGCCTGGCTAATATTTTCTATTTTTAGTAGAGAGGCAATCTTCCTATTGCTCAGACTGGTCTCAAATTCCTGAACTCAAGTGATCCTCCTGCCTGAGCCTCCCACAGTGCTAGGATTACATATGTGAGCCACCATGCTGGGCCTGCTTTGGGGAATTTTAATATTACATAGATAGATACTAGATTTAAAAAAAAAATAAGTGCAGGGGAACTGCAATGTGTCCTGAAAGTATTAGAGTGGTGTTTATTTTCCTAATGCATCAGAATTTATATGGATTAAGAGTGATTTCTCTTAGCTCCTTCTCAAGTCTCCTCTTTCCTCTTCTTGGGATCCAAGATTCATTCAAATCCCTTTAACACAGCAGACTTTACCCTTGATTCTCTCAAACTCTATCTTGCAAATAAACACTAACTGGTTTGTAGGAGAATGAACACCATGCTTATAAGAACAGTCACTGGTTCTTGAGCGAAACGCTGAGAGCAGGACAGTCTCCTGGCTGGCCTGGGGATGTTTTGCAGCCTCAAGTAACTTAGTGCTCTAATGAAATGAGATCTGTTGCTCGTTAGTAAGCAGGTGTTGGACCTTGAGCATGTGTGGCGCTTCAGGGTGGGGTCAAGCCCATGGGGAGAAAGAGCAGGTAGCTATCCTTAAGCATGTAGCCCTTGTATGTGATTGCTGGGTACTCCCCACACCTGTTATGGACTATTTTGAAATAGCCACCGCGGAGGTCTCCTGCACTTCTGGTGAGCCTCACCTTTTGCGAGATTGTAATTTCAATCCGCGTACTGCCTGTGTCCTGTGTGCGGCGCTGGCGACATTACCCTCCGACACTGGTTTATTATAAGGGATATTACAAAGAATACAGGTGAACAGCCAGATGAAGGAGGTGCCTAGGGCCTGGTGTGTGGGGAGGGCCACACAGCCTCTATACCCTCTTTTTGGACATGCCACCCTCCAAGAACCTCTGTGTATTTAGCTGCCCAAAAGTTTCCTAAATGTTTTTAAAGTATGTTTGGACTTTTTTTGGGGGGGGGGGGGGGACTATGTTTTTCTTTGACTTTGTAAAAATACAATTGGAATACAAATGAAAACTTTTTTTAAAAAGTCACACTGACCACATTTCAAACATGAATACTTTTTTTTTCAAAAATGAATACTTTTAAAGTAGGGATAAATGATACTCCCTTCCCAAGCGTAGTATCAGGTAAGCAGCTCAAGTCAGGTGGTGATTGAGAAAGGGTCAGAGGAAGGAGGACGTGAGGACGTTGTTGGCTGGGGATCTCTGAAATGATAGAGGAAGGAACCCTTCCGTTTTGTTCCGTAGGCTCAGGTCCCTTGAACCAGTAGAGGGCAGCATGCTAAATTGTATTTTTCTTCCCCCATCCCTCTCTATGTCTAAGAATCTCTTGAGCCAGAGGGTTTCAGCCTGGTAGTTATCTCTAAACATTCCAACCTTGAGATTAACTTAGTTTGTCCTCCTGCCCAGAAGCCAGGTTCTGTGGAAGACGGCCTGGACAGCTACGGTAAAGGACACCTGCCTTTGAATGCTGGCTTGACACATTGTATGTGCCTTTAACCAAATCATTTCTCTTTTCTTTTTCATTTCCTAATCTCTGAAATGAGAGGTTTGGAGTAAATTTTAACAGTCACTTCTCTTCCTAAATTCAATTACATTTTTCTCTTAGTTCCTTTCCAAAGTACAACTTGCCATGGCCTTCTGATTTGTAAGTTTGTATACAGATTCATTTTAAAGTAATCTAATAATACATCAATGGAAATATGATTATGCAGGTATTATTATCTAGGTGTTGAACCCCATGTTAGTAGAAACACAACAAAACCAGAATGAAAACAAAATGGATGTGGGGTCTGGGAGTGAAAATGACAAAAGGTGAATAATGAACTATACTGAGGTTACATTTTGTTTAAACTATAGTGAACGTGATGATAATAGACCTGTCTGGTATTTAGAATTTCCACCTAAGAGAGAACGTTTGGTTTTCCTTTTGTCATGATCGTCTGGGAGGTTTTCAGGTAGATAGAAAAGTTAGTTTGAGCTTAATTATGAGAAATATACTGTAGTGCAATAATGGAAATAATGTTTTAGTGTGAATTACATTTCTATCCTCCCTATTTCTAATCCTCCTTTGAGGCAACAGAGGAGAAAGTGGCTCATTGACTTACCAGAGTCTGTGGGCTCATTGACTTACCAGAGTCAGGGGCTGAGGGTAGTCATTGGCACTGTGGCCTTTGGATAAGTAGTTGGATGCTTATTGGACACCACCCACTATGTCCTCCCACTCAGGATGGGTTTTTGACCATACAGAATGGCAAAAGCTTTGGCCAACTCCATTCCCGTTCATGTTCCCTTCCACTGCTTTGTTTTATTCCAGTTTCATTTGGGGGGATTAAAAAAAAAGGAAGATCCAGAGGCTACTTTCGGCAATCAGACAGATTTATTAGGTAAAGACCATGAGTAACCTCTATCCTGAAGGTGGATAAATACAATGGAAATGGAAGGGGCAAATCTGGATACATCTGCGGTTCATTGGCAAGACAAGCCACATGTATACATGAAAATGCTCAGAGGCAAATACAAACAGGTGCAACCGGTCCAGCTGTGCTGAGCACAATGATGCAGCACTCAGGGACCCTGAAGAGAAAAAGTATGTTTGGGAGCTGGGTGGGGATATAGTGAACATTAGCACAGTACAGAAATGGATGACAGTTGAAGCTAAGTGAAATTGTATTTGAGGGATTTGAACATTAGGATGAATGGTGAAGGGGCATGAGGCTGAGATGGTGGCTGATACAGTAGTGATATCAGTGGATGCTTCCTGGGAATGCCTTTCAAATGCAGACATGCTAGATCAAAAGGAAGAGGAGAACTGGAAATGTGGACTCAAAAAATTGAGGTTGGGATGACCTTCAGGCAAGGGAAATAGGAGGGTACTGATAGAGGAACAGGGCTTAAGGAAAGGCTGTGTAGACAACTTTTGAGTTTTGTACAAAATTCTCTCCTCTATCAAATTTCCTGTTGGACCCTCCAGCCCTGCTCATCTCTGCTTCTCTCTACTATCCATTGCCAACAGCTCAGCTCTCACAGAAGTAGGGCCACTCTCCTCTATCCTATAGGACATGCTTAGAAAATTTGAGATTTAGACCCTAAAAACTCTAAGGGTAAGCCAGATGTTCCTTGTGGGCCTGGGTTCAGCTCATTTTCCTCTGTCATTATATCCCCTCCAAGTTCTTTTATGGAATTTTGACCTGCGATTGTCCTTTCCCAGAACACTTTGGGTTTTCTTCTCCCCTAAAACCTGTTTGTCCATATACCCCTGTTTTGGACATAAAAACACTTCTGCACAACCCCATGCCACCCTAAATGGTCTTGATCCTTCCCTAAGCTATCCTTTGAGTTTGCTCCAAGTCCTTCTTCATAGCGTCTGGCCTTAAAGGATAGATCACTGGAAGCAGCTTCAGAGTCACCTCCCCATCCCCTAAATATTTGTACAGAAACAAATTAGGATGGTCCTCCTCCCCACTCTCCCTACCAGAAGCAATGCAAGCTTCACACAATGAATTAATCTCTACCCAACAGGAAGAAACAGGGGCTGGGTGAGGATCAGAATGGAGGAGAGAGGTTAGAACAAAGGAAAACAACTGAGCTGGGATATTCCTTACAGTGCCCCTTGTCTGGGTGGCTTGGGGATTAGCTCAGAATGGAAAGTGTCTATAACCTGCAAGTCCTCCCCCATGGGGTGCAAGGGGATCTCCTTTGAAAAGTCCTGGGCATTGGCCATGACTGTGACCACCTCAGGCCCATCAGCAAGTGGGCAGATGGTCAGGGGCTCGTCACCAGAGGACCAAAGGCAAAAGAGGGGCCGGAGAGGGCCAGAGAATGACATTTTGGAGAATGTATAGATATGAGATCCATTAGTCATGTTGTAGAAGGAGACATTTCCTGATTCATAGTCCAGGAAAATGCCAACCCGGTGGACAGGATTTGACATTAGAAGAGGGGTCCGATGAGGGTTGAGGGCCCAGTACCCATTTCCATACAACTCCAAAGCCCAAAACCCATTCTTAGGAACTAAGGGGTCAAATCCTTTCCTCTTCACATTGTCCCTGCACACGCCAACCACCCAGTCAATTCTGTCTCCCACCTCTACTTCCCAATAATGTCTCCCTGAGATAAAGGCCTGACGGCCCAACACACAGGGCCAGAAATCAAATCTCTCTGATTTGTCAGGCTGTGTCTGATGTGAATCTTCCAGTTGAACAGATTTCAAGTCAACATGAAGAAGGAGGTTGGGATGAGCCGTGTCTGGATCCAGAGTCACATCAACTGGAGACAAAGAGAGAGCAAGTCTGAGCATCAGTGAATGTCAGCGATTACAAGACCTATCTTTCCTTCTTGAAGTAACAGAGCACTATTTCAGGAGTTGACAGGTCTCGTCAGAGGGAGAGCTGTTTGGCTTGTTTGGGTATCTCCATACCCCCCAGGCTCCCTTTCTTACTAGCAACCAGATGGTGCCTGCCCCAATGGGCAGTGCCCAATGAAGCCCTGTCCTAACCATCTTCCAACATTCCTGTATGAGCCTCAAGGAAAGTGTTGAAAGGCTGGGCATGGTGGCTTATGCCTGTAATCCTAGCATTCTCAGAGGCTAAGGAGGGTGGATCACTTGACCTTAGGAGTATGAGACCAGCCTGAGCAAGAACAAGACCACTGTCTCTAAAAATATCAGGGCATTGTGGTGGGCACCTGTAGTCCCAGCTACTAGGGAGACTGAGGCAAGAGGATCTCTAGAACCCAAGAGTTTGAGGTTGCTGTGAGTTATGACGCCATGGAACTCTACCCAGGGTGACAAAGTGAGACTCTGTCTCAAGAAAAAGAAAGTGCTGAGGTCATTTCCCATCACCTTTTCTCTTCCTACCCTCATCACTAAAGTGTGTTTAGTATTTTCATTTCCAAGTATCATAAGACTTTGAATTCTTTGGGGATAGACTCTTAGAGCCCTTGAGAAGTTCATTGCCACCTACCTGCATGCACTGTAGACTTTTTCCATTCTGCAGAAAGAAAAAGATAATCATTGACAGGTTATAAGAGAAAGAAAATTTTGTGAACGAAATAATGACAAAAAGACAATACTTACTGAGCTCTTCCAGGACTCTGTCTGGAAAACAAATGAAAATATCTTAGTGGCTTTTTATACTGAAGAAGAAGACAAAATTGGTGTGGGAAACACACAAAGGAGGAACTGTTTAATTCATGACTACCCAATTACTAAAACATTATCAATAAATACAGAACAAAGAAATAGGCAGGAAGTTCTGACATTTTAGGATCAGATTTTAATTTTATTTATTTATTTATTTTTTATTTTTTGATTCAGAATCTCACTATGTTGTCCTTGGTAGAGTGCTGTGGTGTCACAACTTACAGCAACCTCAAATTCTTGGGCTTAAGAGGTTCTCTTGCCTCAGCCTCCCAAGTGGCTAGGACTACAGGTACCCACAACGACGCCTGGCTATTTTTTGTTGCAGTTGTCATTGTTGTTTAGCTGGCCCAGGCTGGGTTCAAACCCACCAGCCTTGGTGCATGTGGCCAGCACCCTAACCACTGTGATACCGGTGCTGAGCCAAGGATGAGATTTTTAATAATAACATGGTTGCTGGGAAACTGAGTTTTAAGTGGGGTAGGGCCTGAGGAGAGTATTGACTCTACTATCAGGTCTAATATCTTTTTTATTTATTTTTTATTTTCTTTTATTTTTGTGAGACAGAGTCTCACTTTGTTGCCCTCAGTAGAGTGCTGTGGTGTCACAGCTCACAGTAACCTCAAACTCTTGGGCTTAAGGGATTCTTTTGCCTCGGCCTCCCAAGTAGCTGGGACTACAGGCACTGGAGACAAAGAGAGAACAAGTAGCTAGGACTACAGGCGCCCACCACAATGCCAGGCTGTTTTTTAGAGATGGGGTCTTGCTCTGGTTCAGGCTGGTCTTCAACCTGTGAGCTCAGGCAATCCACCCACCTCAGCCTCCCAGAGTGCTAGGATTACAGATGTGAGCTGCCATGCCCAGCCCCAGGTCTAATATCTTGATTAGAATTGGTCTTGACTCTACCCAAGCCCCAAACCTCTTGGTGTTGGGTATCTATGACTTGAGGAGCTTATGATTCTTTCCAACTTTCAGAATTCTAGAATCAAATATCTTCTTCTTGGAAGTCTTCCTAAAGGACTTGATCCCGACCTCTGAAGCATTCCTGATAGATAGCCCTTGTGGATTCTATAACTTACCTTTAGGGCTGAGTGCATTCTTCCTCTCTTTGGATCTTTCCTTGTATAGTCTCCAGGTGAAAAATATGCATCCAGTGGTGACAACTCCTAGCACCACCAAGGTGACAACCACAGCCACTATCCAGGGAGTCAGTCTTGGGAATAAAAGAGCTAAAACAAAATTCCCCATAAGCACATTATTTGAGAAACTCTCAGCAAGTCCAGGTTCTCTGCTGATTCATAAAAAGGTTGAATAGGGGTGACCTGGGACACTCTTATATCTCTTATGGAAAAAATAGTGTTATGCCATTCTAAACTTTTCAGACCCTTGAGAGGAGATGGCAGAGAAAGAGAGAAAAGAGTCTAGGTGAAATAATAAATATAATATAATGGACCATTCATATTATTATGGAAATTCCTCCTTAACTGTCAATGCAGAATGCAAGCCAAGAGGATGAAGAATGGGAAATGTCACCTCTGTGTATAATAGAATGGGACTCATGGAACAAAAAATAAGGAAAGGTTCCTGCCTGAACTAGAGATGCTATCTGAAGAATAATGAGAGATTTGCTTCCTTGAGGATTCGGGAAGCCTAGGCAAGAGTTCCACATAAGGTAGAGAGGGGATAAGAGGACAACAATGGGGTGGTGCGTGTGGCTCAGTGGGTAGGGCGACAGCCACTTGTACCGAGGGTAGCGGGTTCAAATCTGGCCCTGGCCAAATTGCAACAACAACAACAAAAATAGCCAGGCGTTGTGGTGGGCGCCAGTAGTCCCAACTACTCGGGAGGCTGCAGCAAGAGAATCGCCTAAGTCCAGGAGTTGGAGGTTACTGTGAGTTGTGTGGTGCCATGGCACTCTACTGGGGGATAAAGTGAGACTCTCTACAAAAAAAAAGAGGACAACAATGGAAACAATACAATTTAAAAAATAACTTAGTTGTGTTTATTTGAAGAGAGAAAGCTCTGGATGTCTGGATGATAAAGTCTCTCAGGATAAAGTTCTCTATTTCAGCTGTATCTCCTAAAATGGAAAATCACGCATTTACATGACATCTAGGTAGATTTATGCCTTCAGAATCTTTACTCCTCTAATGAAGTTGATGGGACTCCATCAAATCAGTGGGCAAGAGATTAAGTGGGGAAAGTAGACATCTCTGCCATGAGGTTGCTCTGAGCAAGTGTCCCAGGAGGTGCGGCCTTGAAATTGTATCATTATAAGAATGAAGCATTGCTTTCACTGACCTGGTATGAAAATCTCTGCTTCCTTCCCCTGGTCTAGAAGGAGGTTATGGATGTAGCAGGACACTCTCTCCATATTTGTATCTGTGATGATCACTGAAGAAGCCACAGTGAATAGACCTTCTTGGTCAGGATCCTTGGCCTCTGATGTGGACGGAAAACTTTCTCCTTTGGGAGTTCTCCACTGTACCTGAGGCTCTGGGTACCATCCCACTGAGGTGCACTCCAGCTGGATCTCTCCATTTTCTTGAACTTCCATATGGATGTGAGGGTCAGAACCCAGAGCTATGGAGGGAGAAATTGGCCTTCATCTATTAGTGGACACCCTTTAGGAGCTTTATAACTAGAGAGCTTGAGAAAGAGAAAGAGAGGCACATGAGTGGGTGGCCTGGGAATGGGAAGCATCATTTACGTATTTCATTACACAAGAAAACTGAAGTAGAAATAAAATAAATTTCATATACCTTATCAGAGAGCGATGCTTCAAAATGTGGGCAGGAGTTTGATAGATAGACATGAGAGTGCTTGTCCGCATAGCAGGAGCACCAAGACCAGGGACTTATAGGCAGGTTATTGGTCTACATGAGGAGCTCACAGCTGGCAGGTGCTATGTGGTTGGAAGTATTAGGAGAAGGCTTTGGGGAGGAGGAAGAGAACTAGGGCTAGGTTTAGAAGAGGAATCCTTGAGAAGGAGAGTTGGAAGTTCTTGGCCCTCTGATTCTAGTTAACAATATAAGTTTCCTTTAACTGTGATGCTGATTCAGAAATTTTCTTAAATGGTTTTAAACTTATCTTCCCTCAAACAATTGTTCTAATATACATCAACATAAAGCTGCACTTGATATCTGTTCAGACTAATATTTTTCTTCCGGTTCCATAGGATGCAGGAAAACACTGAACTATCATACATTGAAGAGTTTTTAAACACATTTCCATACCCTGGTTTAAATCAATGTCCAACTTTTGTGTGTATATATGAGAATGTATATCTTTTCCACGGAAAGAACTGACACATTTAGCAGATTTTCAAAAGTGACTGTCATGCAAAAAAAGTAAAATAGGTTGGTGCCAGCACATCTCTAGGTTTTCATAATCAACTTTTAAGGTACATCTTCCCTAAAACTGAAATGTGAGTTATATGCAATGCTGACAGGGGGCACCCTGTTTTGAAGCAAGGATCCAGATTTTACCTAGGTATTTTTTCGAACTTTACCTTTGCGTGTATACTTTCTTTGTACATACCATGTTTAGATCAGTCTAAGCCACAGTAATTATATCTTACAAGTCTGTAATGCTTTTAGAATTGGCAAAGCAGTTTCTCAAATACCGTCTAACTTTATTTCATTCTTGAAAAACCATATTGCATAAATACTTCCCTGGCTTTACAGTAAAACTCAGAAAGAGATTTGCTTGATGCCATTCACTAGTAAGTGGGAAAGTAAGACCTCAGTGCAAAGACCTCAGTGCTTTTTTTTTTAATTGTTCCCCTCTGAATTTTAACTTGAAGTGAGAAAAAAGGAAAACAAATAAAAACAAAAAACCCACAAAGGCAAAATCTTTTCTATAGGAATCAAGAATGTTAACAAACAGCCAAGCTCTACAATCTGAGGTTATCAGTCCTGAGAAACTAATCCATAAAGCAGCCTCAAAGTGTGTGGCATGCTCATCACTGCCCTATTTTTATCTGAGAAATAGACAAAACCCAAATGTCCAATTCTGGGACTTGATCAAGTAAATTGTGGTGTTCTTGTATTAAAGAATGTTATTTAGCTCTTACAGGTTACATTTATTTAGTTAATTTCATGGAGAAATGTTTGTCCATTATTGAGGGAAAAGGATAGGAGATAATTGAAAAAAAGCTCTAGGAGAAAGATATTTCATTGCTCTTTCCCCACTCTCAAAGCAGAACCTTTTCATACTTATCTCCTACTCTAAGCCTATCAACCCCCTCCAGCATAAAAGGGATTTTGAGAATGATCTGATGGTTTTCAAAGTAATTGAGTCATAGGCAAATGTATCCTGCATAGCCATCACCAGAGAAAGTCAAAACCCGTCACTCACCAGCCACCTTGAGATGCAGGAGGGCTATGGTGGAGCTACCATTATCTTTGAAAAGGCATCGGTACTCCCCGTCATCAGAGGCCCTGATGCCATGTATCATTACAGCAAAGCGCCCCGTGGAGATGTCATCCTTCACCGGTGTCACCCTCCCCCGGTACTGAGGCATCTGCTCTCCCTCCTGCTCTTGCCCATCCCGGAGCACTAACACGGCCGGCGAGACCTCCTTCCGGAACCACCTCAGCTCCTGGTGCCCTGCACTCACATTCGTGGGCAGGTGACAGGGCAGCTCAGCATCTTCACCCACCATGGCCAGGATGGACTCCGTGGGCCCAGTCACGTTAAAGTGAGCTGCCAAAAAATGAGCAGGATTACACAAGCTGTGAAGGTAGGAATTGGGGACTGATTTGCACCAGACTCCCACCAAAGCGTGGAGTTCCCTGGGCTGTGCCTCTTACTCCTTTGACAGCCTGAGGGAGTTATCTGGACCCCACTGGAGGTTGCTGGAGAGAGCCACATGGGATTGTTTACATTTATGATAGCTTTCAATCCTGCAGGGGATGGGGGGGAGAGAGAGACCTACCTGAATCCAGGAGGTTGGGCAGTTGCAGGAGAATGAGGATGAACAGACATCTGGGGCGGCAGGAATTTGGGAAAACTGCCATCTCCTACCTTTCTCGGGGCAGCAAGATACTGGTGGGGGTCTCTCAGAAGCTTCAGCCTAGGAGGTGAATAGACAGGGGATGACTACTGGCTCTGTAGACCCTCTTCCTTCCAAAGTCCACTCTACAGTTCTTTCCAATCTGGAGTGTTCTGGTCATTTGCATCTGAAGCCTCTCTGTACCTCTTCTTCAGTGGGGATTTTTAATCCACACTCTATCAGCATTCAATCACTGCTTTAAGCTTGGTCAAACAGGTATGAAATAATAAACTGGGTCTTAAAACCTAGCCTTAGGAGAAGGAAGTTGTGAGGCAATGTATTCATTAGTGTTTTGCATATCAGCAAACAAATCCTGGAATCACTGCACTAAAAAGAAAGATATTCTTCAAATTCAGTAATTTGTTATTTGATTTTAGCAATAATAATAAAGATATCTTATCTTTCTCATGAAGGCTAAAATAAAGACCAGAGAAATGAATTAGAGGAGAAAAGAGAAACAGATGGGATGAGATAGAGCAAGAAGGGGGAGCTAAAGAGAGTAGAGGGCCTAGGACCAGGGAGGAAGAAGTGGGAGCGAGAGAATTGTGCCCTCCTGGCTGCTCACTCTCTCAGGAGGCTGAAAGCAATCATACATACTGACCGGATGATCTTGGAGGAAAAGGCTCAAGGATCCCCTGCCACCAAGTGAGAAAGCTGTTTGTGGCCCCAGGGGGTAAAAGTTAAAACCCAGAAGGAGAAGGAAGGGGGAAATGATTTCCAGAAAGCCTGCCTCCAGGTGGCCTAGTGCATTTAGCTTTGGAAAAAGAGAGAGAGAGAGAGAAGTTTTCTACAGAGATGGAAAACTGGATTTGTGGTCTTCATATCAAAAATCAGCACATGTATTGAGGAGCTATACTAAATGAAAGGGGACAGAAAGAAAAAGAGGAGGGCCAAGGAAACACACAAATGAGATGAGAAAGTTTCAACTAGTTATTTGACCTCTCCAAGCCTCATTTCTTTTATCACTAAATTAGTAATAGTGTTAATCATACCTTCCTTGAAGAGATATTGGGAGTATTAAATGAGACTAAGCAGATAAAGTGCTTAGTGCGTAGTAAGTCCTACCATGTACTAAGGACCTAGATGTCACTATTTAAATTATTAATTGTACAAAAAGCAGGTCATTCTAATCAAGATTATTTGCAGAATTATGTTCCTCAATGGACGCTTCTCATATGCAGCTTTTATTTCATACAGAAGTGAAATAGTTATCTCAAGGGAAAGTCCTATCAAGGTTTTATGAAGAAGTATCAACCTTTTAAAAAAGGAAACATTCGGGCCCGGCAAGGTGGCTCATGCCTGTAATCCTAGCACTCTGGGAGGCGGAGATGGGCATATTGCCTTAACTCAGCAGTTCAAGACCAGCCTGAGCAAGAGTGAGACTTCATCTCTAAAAATAGCCAGGGTTTGTGGCAGGTGCCTATAGTCCCAGCTACTCGGGAGGCTGAGACAAGAGAATCGATTGAGCCCAGGAATTTGAAGTTGCTCTGAGTTATGACGCCACAGCACTCTACCTAGTGAGTGAGACAAAGTGAGACTCTCTCAAAAAAAAGCAAAGTTCAGGCTGCAGGTGGTGGTTTAACCGTGTAGTCCTGGCACTCTGGGAGGTGGAGACAGGTGGATAGCTTGAATTTAGGAGTTCAAGAGCAGCCTAAGCAAGAGCAAGACCCAGACTTTACTAAAAATAGAAAAACCAGCAAGGTGCTGTGGTAGGTGCCTGTAGTCCCAGATACTCAGAAGACTGAGGCAAGGATCACTTGAACCCAGGAGTCTGAGGTTGCTGTGAGCTGTGACACCATGGTGGCACACTACCCAGGGCAATAGAGTGAGACTCTGTCTCAGAAAAAAAAAAAAAGCAACATTCTAAAATAGGTGATTTACTTTGTGACAAGGTTTGGTGTAATAAAGCTGCATTTTTTACAGATTTATTTCAGTGTTTGAATACTCTTAGTAAGAGTGTGCAGGGAAATCGTTAACATATTCTCACATCTACAGATAAAATTAATGCTTTCAGAGAAAAAGTAATGCTCTTCAAGGAAAGGATTAAAATAAAATGCAGTAGAAATTATTGAGATAGTAAAAAACTATATAATGGATAAAAATCTTACTGAACAAGTCTTATAACCTTTAAATTTATTGTACATGAATTTTGAAAAATACGTTCCTGCATCTACACTTGACATAACATCTCTAGATTGGGTGAGAAATCCCTTTGTTTTACATATATGTTAACAAATTTAAATATTTTGGAAGAGGAAGAGATAAGATAAATAAGAAATAATAGAAGATTGCAATTAAAATATTCAACAACAGATAATACAACCTTTTGCTTATCTCTCAAGGGTGAATTTCTGAATATTACAAAAAATGCAATAAATACACTTCCTCCATTCTCAACATCATATTTATGAGAAGCCAGCTTTTCTGCAATGAGTAATATTAAAAACAAAAATCTACCATGGCTAGAATACTTGGAAGAAGATTTAAGAGTATGGGCTGGGCACCGTGGCTCATGCCTATAATCCTAGCACTCTGGGAGACTGAAGTGGGTGGATTGCTTGAACTGAGGAGTTGGAGACCAGCCTGAGCAAAAGTAGCTGGGTGCTGTGGTAGGCACCTATAGTCCTGTAGTCCCAGCTACTTGGAAGGCTGAGGCAAGAGGATTGCTTGACACCAAGAATTTGAGGTTGCTGTGAGCTATGATGACACAGCAGTCTACTGAGACTGAGGGTGATGAAGTGAGACTCTGACTCCAAAAAAAAAAAGTGTATGCCTGTCCAAAATTCAACCTTACAAAGAAGATATTTTTTAAGAAGTCAAGCTCAGATATTTCATTAAATGTTAAATTATAATACACATAAAAATGAATAAATGAAAGTAAGTTTCTTGGCTCAGTGCCTGTGGCTCAACAGACTAAGGCACCAGCCACATACACATGAACTGGCTGGTTCAAATCCAGCCTGGGCCCACCAAACAACAATGATGGCTGCAACCAAAAAATGGCCGGGTGTTGTGGCAGACACTGTGGTCCCAGCTACTTGGGAGGCAGAGGCAAGAGACTCGCTTGAGCCCAGGAATTGGAGGTTACTGTGAGCTGTGATATCACAGCACTCTACCCAGGGTGACAGCTTGAGACTCTGTCTCAAAAAAAAAAGAAAGAAAGTTTCTCTGGGCTGGGCATGTTGGCTCAGACGTGAAATACTACACTCTGGGAGGCCGAGGCGGGTGGATTGCCAGAGCTCACAGGTTCAAGACCAGCCTGAGCAAGAGCAAGACCTCATCTCTAAAAAAAAAAAAAATCCAGGCTACATGGCAGGAGCCTGTAGTCCCTGCTACTTGGGAGACTGAGGCAAGAGAATCACTTAAGTTCAAGAGTTTGAGCTATGATACCACAGCACTCTACCAAGTGCTCTACCAACATTCTTAAAATTCTTCAGTTTTTAAGAATTTTAATTTTTATCTTTTATTAAAAATTATAATAAATTGTTTTGTTTTATTTTGGGCTGTAATGGTACATTGTATTTGTTTTAATAAATAAATCAAAAAATTATATTCCTTTTATATTCTTTTTTAATCAACATAATTTACATGTGCTGCAGAAGTTTAACTATAGGTTTAAATTATGAAACTATTTGCACAAATTTAAATTTAGTTAAGTAGTTAACTATTTAGTTTAAGTGTGCCATAAGATAAATAAGTTGAAGAACACTGTGGAAAGAACTCAGTAGAGGGCAAGTTGTTATTCTATTATTATTTCTGTGGATTGGCCAAAGTAGCAGTAGCCTCTGGATTACCACTCACTGGTAGTCCTCTTTTTTATTGCAGTGTCCACTGTAGCTGCTGTGTCTGTTGGTATAACTTCATTAAAGGCCAATCTTAAAGGCAGGCTGTTTCTGTGCCATCTCATGAAGTGTGATTCAGTTTATAGGGACCCAAAGTTGCCTCCGTGACAAAGTCATCTCTCTCAAACCAACTCATGGAGCCTGCAATTTCTTATTTTGAGCTAAACTGCTTATTGTTATAAAAAAATTAAAAAATACAAAGAAATATTTTTATGAAATGGAAATCGCCCTTAGCCTACCAACCAACGATCACTTTAGTTCACACTTTGAAATATTTCCTTCCAGTGTTTATTTTATACTTATGTACATCATAAAAACAATGACTTGGGCTTTTTATATAACAATAAAATATTGTGGCTTGGAGCCCGTGGCACAGTGGTTACAGGGCCAGCCACATGCACCGAGGCTGGTGTATTTGAACCCAGCCCAGGCCTACTGAACACAATGACAACTGCAACAAAAAATGGCTGGGTGTTGTGGTGGCACCTTATAGTCCCAGCTACTTGGGAGGCGGAGGCAAGAGAGTCGCTTGAGCCCAAGAATTTGAGGTTGCTGTGAGCTGTGACGCCACAGCACACTGCCCAGAGTGACAGCTTGAGACTCTGCCTCAAAAAACAAAACAAAACAAAACACAATAAAACATTGTTAATAGTTGCATAATTGCCAAGATCATGGGACATTATGTTTTTTTTCCTGTTAAATGTAATGCGCTTTATACATAAGTCATTGTTCACAACTTTGGTAATTTCCATATAAATGTCTGATAGATTTCCAGAAATAGAGTTTCTGGTGAAGAGTAGGAGCACATTGCCAAGGTCTCTTCCTGAAATGTTGAACCCATCACACCATCAATAGAAGTGTCCTTACCTAATCTCTGCTAGCACTGAGGGTTATTATTTCATATCTTTGCTGTTGAGATGGGTGAAATTTATCAAATTTTTTTTTTTTTTTTTTTTTGTAGAGACAGAGTCTCACTTTATCACCCTTGGTAGAGTGCCATGGCATCACACTACTCACGGCAACCTACAACTCCTGGGCTTGGGCGATTCTCTTACCTCAGCCTCACGAGTAGCTGGGACTACAGCCGCAACACCCAGCTGTTTTTCTGTTTTGCAGTTCAGCCAAGGCTGGGTTTGAACCCGCCACCTTCGGTATACGGAGCTGGCACCCTACTCGATGAGCCACAGGTGCCGCCCAAAATTATTATTTTATGATGCCTTTATATGATGGTCAGGTTGGTCATCTCTCATGTATTAGTCAGTCATTGAATATATTTTAGAAATGAGTTTTTCAGGTCAGTT
>CAUYRH010136575.1:0-10972 GCA_963574655.1 Perodicticus potto | reverse complement strand
AGGCTGTATCAAAAACCAAGGAGGCTGGCTCGGTGCCTGTGGCTCAAGCGGGTAAGGCGCCAGCCACGTACACCTGAGCTGGCAGGTTCGAATCCAGCCCAGGCCTGCCAAAAAACAATGATGGCTGTAACCAAAAAATGGCTGAGCATTGTGACAGGCGCCTGTAGTCCCAGCTACTTGGGAGGCTGAGGCAGGAGACTCGCTTGAGCCCAGGAATTAATTGGAGATTGCCGTGAGTTGTGATGCCGCAGCACTCTATCCAAAGTGACAGCTTGAGGCTCTGTCTCAAAAATAAATAAATTAATTAAAAAAAAAAACCAAAAAAAAAAAAAAAACAAGGAGGCAGCACTACATATGAGCATAGGGCAGAGCTAGGCATTATCAGCAATTAGACAGAAGAAAGACAGCTACATTTATTAGTCAGTAATAATCAATAATGTGTGGTAAGTATTGCTTGACCCTGACTCAAGACACCAGAGGTAGTATCTTGACTTCCTTTTCAATTTTCATTCTTTTAATTTCCATAGATGTCGGTGTACACATATTTTTCATTTACATGAATGAATCATATAATGATGAAGCCCAGAGTTCTAGTGTTTCCATCACCTGCATATATCCAATAGGTAGTTTTTCTTCTCTCATCCTTCTCCCAACCTTCCCCCTTCTGAGTCTCCAATGTCCATTGCTCTGTACTCCCCTGTGTATCTATAGCTCCACTCCGATCTATAAGTGAAAACATTCAGAATCTGACTTTCTGTTCCTGAATTATTTCACTTAGGATAATAGCCTCCAGTTCATCTGAGTTTCTGCAAAAGATGTTATGTCATTCTTTTTTTAATGGCTTAATAGTATTTCATCATGATATATATATATAAATATATACATATACACACACACACACACATATATATGTCACATTTTCTTTATCCATTCGCTGATGGGCACTTAAGTTGTTTCCATATTTTTGAAATTATTAATTGTGCTGTGATAAACATAGGAGTACAGGTGTCTCTTTGATATAATGACTTCTTTTCCTTTAGGTAGATACCCAGTAATGTGGTTGCTGGATCAAATGGTAGATCTGCTTTTGTTTCTTTGGGAAATCTCCACGTCAATTTCCATAGACGTTGTATTAATTTACATTCCTACCAACAGTGTATGAGTGTCCCCTTTGGACTACATCCATGCCAACATCTATTGTTTCCTGACTTTTTTTTTTTTTTTGAGACAGAGCTTCAAGCCGTCACCCTGGATAGAGTGCTGTGGCATCACAGCTCACAGCAACCTCCAATTCCTGGGCTCAAGCGAGTCTCCTGCCTCCTCCTCCCAAGTAGCTGGGACTACAGGCGCCCACCACAATGCCCAGCCATTTTTTTTTTTTTTTTGGTTGCAGCCGTTATTGTATAAGAATACTTTCTTACTTCACTACATCCTGTATTTTTGTTCTGCCCATTTTATCTTTGGTCCCATAATTTTCTTTGTGCAGATTAGGAGGCTGAGTGGGCAAGAGTGTGACTCTTCCCCCAAAGACTAGGTAGAAAATGAGAAAAAGTACTGGGAGGGGAGTCAGAGTATCCAGGTTATAATCGTGATTCTTTCATCAAACAGCATTGTGACACTGAAGATTTAAATTGTTTTTGTCTGTGAAGTTGAAAATCAGAGAGATTTGGACTGGAGAATATCTAGGGTGCCTTTCACTCCAATCCTCCCAGTCTTTCTTTTCTTGATGGAGTCATCTTGAACACATAGCTATGCTGGTGTATCAGAACACCTTGCGACTGACTCTGTTTTATTGCTTTTTGATCTGATGACAGAAAGATGGCCTGCAGATGAACCACCAACATAATTGGGAGTAGATAGTGATAAATGGTTGAGAGTAGATGGTAAAGGAATAACCTACCTCTTACCTGTGCCCCTCACACAAAGATGCATCACACTGTGAGGGGTTTCAATTCCCTGAACTAGCAGGAAATGCTACATATGCAGAATATACCAACACCGTAGGTCTTTATGGTCGCTGTTTAAACACACGCAGTGTTTCATGTTATTTAGGATAGAAATCATAGTAAACTTGTACCACTTCCTAGCTGCTGCCTTAGTAATCAAGAATCTACAGAGTTGTAATGCATTGATAAGCATAGAATTACCTAATAACTATGTACATTTACTGTTTTAAATTGCACATGAATTTTATGTCCATCCTGCATATTGTTACTTTTATGGAAAGTAGTGTTTATAATTTTCAAAGTAGTTTCACACACTTTCTGTCTCAGTATCACAGCTGTACAAGGCAGTGAGGATACGGATTAATATCTCCAGACTGTGCATGAAGACTCCTAGCCTCAGAAAGATTAAGGAGCAACTTTAGTGTCAAAAGGTCAGATGTTTGTCATGATGAAGCTAAGGGTAGGCTCAGGAATGCTAACTGCTTGTCCAATGCTCTTTTCAAAATGCATTTTGCAGATGGAGCTCATGTCAGAAAAACCAACTGATATTCTCCTAAATGACTTGAAGCTAACTTGAAGCTGAGATATGGAGCTTTAATTTGTACATATATGGCATTATTTAAAGAACTTTTCCATAGATAACAAGAATGTCACTTCAAACTCCTGATCAGAGAATCTGCTTACAGACGTGCAAGCATTTTTTCTTCTCCCTTCTGCAGACATGAAAAGAATATGAGCCATAGCCTCAGCATAGCCTTCTTCACTCTCAGCCAGAAATCCAGTTATCTCTCCTTCATGAGGAGCAACAACATAAAGCTTTGGGCCCCCTGAATTGTGTACAAGGATGATTGTGCTAGCTGCCATACACTCCACAACTCCAATCCCCAAATGCTCATTCCACATGGTATGCAGGCCAATTGTTGCTTTAGACAAGCAATTCTTTCATTCATCAAATGGAATGTTTATTTTAAATTCCACATCTTTGTGGACCCTAAATCTTCGGACAGCTTTCTCAGTTGGTTTACCCTAAGTTCATCTTCTTTGTTCTGGCAACGTCCAATGATGACAAGTTGAAGAGGAGATGACTTAGTCACCTTCTTATCCAGCAGTTTAACCAAGGCTCTGATCTGCAAAGGATGATCCTCTTCAGGTCTAAATTGGCCAAGAGAAACCAGTGAATGTCCTGGGGTCATCTTTTTCTCATGTAAGGGAATGTCCAGAGATGTCTGCACATCACAAGGTGGAAAAACAATGTCAGTGCAATTCCCAGCCTTCCTCAGTGACAGAATATGGTTTAGTGTCCCAGAAGAATTGACCATGACTACGTCACAGCAAGAACCAACAGGTCCATAAATGAAGGCAAATAAATTGTAGTAGATGAGCTTTGCTTTGCTGAGGAATGGATTGCTGGTAATGAAGGCTGCATTATTAAATCCAACATTTTGATTCTTCACTACAGAGAGCATGTCAGTGCTGATAGTGGAATAATATACATAGCTTCCAACCTGACATCCCCACATAAACAGAGGAAGTGGGAAAGCATATCCCATTGAATCGATGGAGATGTCAGGAACACAGTGGGTCAGAGCTTCCCAGCCAAGAGAAATGGATCCGAGAATTTGGCCCAGCAGTGTGAAGTGAGGATAGAGTGAATCTTGCACAAGGTAGCATTTCCTTGAGAAAACAAACTGCACTGGACGAGCTAATCTGAAGTTCAATCTTCTGAAAGCACCTTCTAGTATCTGTTGACTACTGAGGTTAGTGTCCCCAGTATAAACAACATAAACTGCTTCAGGAGACCTACTTTTTCTGCAGGGCTCTTAAGGCTCACCATAAAACTCTTTCTCCACCTCTGCCAGCATTGCAGTAGGGATGAAAAAATGCAATTACCACTTGATTTTTCCAGTTTTTGCTAGTTGACATTGACTTTTTCTTTCTCTGTAGCAGCAGTCTGATTTGCCAAAGGACAATGATCAAACAATGACATAAAGTTCCACATACAATTAACCCAGGGAAGAATAGTGAACAAAGAAACCTCAACAACTTGCACACACACCAACCCCTTTCGGCGGCCCGTCCCTTTTAATTTTTGACTTTGCTTTCCTTTGGGTGAGATTTAAAATATTTTTAAATTGTATTTATTTTTTCTCTCTTGAAGGTGAGCCTGAAATGTATGTTGTGTATGTTGACTTAGCTTTGATTTGGAGCATTTTCAGAGAATCAAGGCTCTCTATGTGTTCCTTGTTTATAGATAGGCTTTGTGCAGCGTCTTTCTTAGATCCCGGCTGTGAGAAAAGTCCTAGACGGCAAATCAACCATCGAACCAGTAATTCTTACATATAAGAGCCTACCACAGCAGGACCCAACGGGGGTGTGCTTGGCCTCAGTTTGCTCAGGTGGCGATATGTTCTCTGAAATTCCTCATGTCCTGTGCTGCCTGCTCAGCCCTGGAGTGGGGGACAAAGCTGGGTGGACCTGGTTCACCAGACTCAACATCACACGTCCAACGGATTGGCAGAAGTACCAGCCCTGACAAGGGTGGCAGGGACAATATGTTGAATTGCACCATGGTCTTAGTTGAGGATGGGAAGAGGAGGGAGGGGCAGAAAGCAGCCCCACAGCCTGGGTAGGTAGACACATAAGCCACCTCACTGTAACACCACTCCCCCCAGCTGGTGGCTTTCAATTCACATAGACACTGTCTTTTTCCTGCAGGCTGTAATGTCACTGAGAGTGGCAGAAAGCCTGTTCCAGCAACTCTCTACCCAAATTGCGTCAGGGTGAAACGTTTTTCAGCTTGAAACAGGCAGATTTGCAGCTGAGCTGTATTCTGGAATAGAAAGTTGCAACTTTTTAAAAGGAAAGGTGTGGGCTTAGCTCTACATGTCAGCTCGGGTGCGGCGAGCATGGCCTCGGAGGTGGTATGGCCTCTCCCTATTTCCCTGTAGCTACCTCCCCTCAGGAGGTCCACACCAGCTTCCCTACACACACTAGCAGCTGCAGCTGCTCTAGCAGCAGAGTGTGGAGGAGGGAGGAGAATCCCCAGATGAAGGGTGGCTTGTGCGCTAGTCTCCTTTAGCCCAAGGCCTCCCTGGCTCTTCTCACCTAGGGCACCCTGCTTGAACACCAGAAACTCTAGGAACCCCTCCGGCTTTGTGGACCCTGCTGGCCCCTGAGGCTGCTGAAGTCCAAGTGGATGCTACGAGTATTTGCTGTGGATCTTTGCAACGCAGAGAGCCATGGACCGAGGTTCACAGCTGCAAAACCACTGTCTCTCCATGTAGGGAGGAAATTGGGATGAACCTTCCAAGAAAAACTCACTGGACACAGTAGGAACCCTGTTAGTGGGGGTATGAGCCCTCCTACAAGTCCAAGAGCGGCCGTCCCTCAGTTCATCACAACAAACTCTCATGGGAGTATTTGTGGCCATGTTCACAGTAGCAGGTGGTATCGGGAGAAGTCTCTCCACATCCCCTCCAAGGCTGTTTGTCCTCTGGGATGGAAGTGTTCTCTCTACAGATTCCTTGCGACAGCCAGGTTTCCACCGAGAAAGGTGCAGAACAAGACGCAGGGAGCGCTCAGGCGGAGAAGAGCACAGGCTCTGGTTTCTTTGTCTCAAGGGACATTATGTTTGTGGCAGTTCCCCTTCTCCTAGAAGCAGCCTGTCCTAAAGGTTAGAACTCTGGGACTCCCACAGCTCCCCTAGGTGTCTTGGGAGCTTTGTGGTTATCGCAGTCTGAGCAGGTACTGGGAAATGTTTGTGTGGGATTCAGTGACAAGGAGACAGAAGGGCTGAGACCCCTGTGCAGGATGAAGGCTCACAAAAGGGGAAGGAAGCTCGGGTCGCAGTGCTTTGCCACCAAATTTCCCAATTTGACACCAGTAGCAGTGCTTGTGAAGGTAGAGGGTCTCTCACGTAGCTTGGGAGCTGGCAGCCTGCCACAGGTGTGAGTGGAGGAAAAATAAGTACCTGCACACAACATTTTGATGGGGTTTTAAATTTGTTGGGGGTTGATCTGTGCCAAAATCTTGTTCCATCTTGTTCTATTTCCCAGCTTCTTCCTGTGGGTCCCCAGCAGTTCGTGGCGCTCTTCCCTAAGTGCTGCACCTGGGCTGTGCTTATTTACCGGCAGCTTGTTCTTTTTTTCTGGGGAGAACTGAAGTCTCTAGTCAGCCACCTTGAAACCTACCTGACTTTCTTTTTTTTTTCCCTCATTTATTTTTTATTAGTATATATTAATCGGGTGATTTTCTCTTTATAGACTTGCTTTACCTTGAAAAACTGCCTTAGTTTCTCTGGGAAATATTTTATTACCTATAAAATGAAATTGTCAGATCCCTTGCAAAACTAATATTCTATGATTCCCAGGATGGACAAAGCTTGTCTTAACTATAACAAAATCTCTTCATTGACTATAAAGTGTCACAGCATCTACTGCGTAATTATTGGGTTTAGACACAGGATCAACGTGGTTTTAAAGCGATGTTTTACGTGAGTACAATTGCAAATTTAAAGCCAACTCAAAGCTGGAGAATGTATTGTACCCTCTGTTTCTAGTTAAACTCCCAAATATTTGGAATTTCCCCATTTAGGCTTTCAAGATTCTGGGGTCTAGGCTTTCATCAGATCAGGGTGATTTGTTGTGCACATACTAATTTTTTTCCTCAAAAGTTTGTTATGTCTTGTGTGTCTCTGTGTATATTTATCTGTATGTGTAGATGGTTTTTCTTGCCAAAAATCAATGGCAAGGGTATCTTTTTGGATGTTGTGTTCTAATATTGGGGAGCAGGAGAGTAAAAACAACTGTATCAGGCAAGCCAAGAATTGGGGCTCTGGCTCGACCATTTACTTGGTTGTAAATCTCATTTTTCTTATCTACAAAATGTATAAATAGTAGTAACTTTCTAAAGTTGATATGAAGGTTAAATGAGATAATCATTTAAAATATTTAGCTCAGTGCCTAATATCAAATAAAACTTTAATTCTTTGAGATATATTTATTGTGATAATGGCCTCGTAGACCAGATAATTTTTTTTCTTTTTTCAATGCGCTTGGAAGTTGCCCCAAGAAACTGTGTTTGATTTTCAGCTGGGTGAGAATTCAGTTCTTGACAACATATCATAGAGGTCTGTCTGAATGACATTCATGTTTCCTTTTATGATTTTATTTTTGTAAGTGACAGCTTCCATGTGATGACGTTCCCATACCATTTGATTTACCCATTTGAAGTGCTGGATTCACTTTATTATTTTGTTGTATTAACAGAATTGTGCAATCATCATCACAATCAATTTTCGAACATTTTAGAAAAGAAAAACAGACCATGCCCACTAGCAGTTACTCTTCTTAATTTCATTTTGTCTTTATTTTTTATTTATTTATTTTTTTTCTTTGAGACAGAGCCTCAAGCTGCCACCCTGGGTAGAGTGCCATGGCATCACAGCTCACAGCAACCTCCAATTCCTGGGCTCAAGCGAGTTTCCTGCCTCCGCCTCCCAAGTAGCTGGAACTACAGGCGCCCGCCACAATGCCCGGCCATTTTTTGGTTGCAGCTGTCATTGTTGTTTGGCGGGCCCAGGCTGGATTCGAACCCGCCAGCTCAGGTGTATGTGGCTGGCGCCTTAGCCTGTTGAGCCACAGGCGCCGAGCCTCATTTTGTCTTTAAAAGTGAGGAACAGGTCATTCTCTTAGCAAGACTGCTCTTGGAATAAATAAATGTTTAATAAATGTGTGGTGGGTGAAGAGAGAATGTATAATGCAAACAAGTCTGAGATCAATACATAAGGATTTTAACAAAATGGATGCAATTAAATTCAATGAGTACTATTTCAAATCCATAAAGTAACAAACTCTATGGAAAAGGAAATATATAGTTTTTTGACAAATAATATCATTATCATATTATCATTCTTTTTGGCAATTGTCACAAAACACCCATTATACTTGACTTAGTCTTCTGGGAGCACATCCTGGGGAGATACTTCGAATTAGCAAAAAGTTTTTTGAGAGTTCTGCTTGTGGGTAGGGTGTGAAAGGACATGATGAACCTTCCTTTGCTCCCACTAAAGCAAAGTTACCTGATAAACCAAAAAAAATCATACTTTTATTTAAAATTACCATTTTATAAAAATCTTTTCACAGGTACAAATAAATCTAAAAGAACTAAATGACTCAAGAGTGTCAGACTTGGGAAATCATTCCTGTGGTTCCCCCCACGCACATGGTATTCGGAAATAAACTTTTCTCTTATTAATTTACCAAAAAAAAAAAAAAGTGACACACTCTTCATAGTGAATAGTAGATGGAAAACATTTACACCTGGTGTGGTTGCAGAGATTAGGTTAGCACAGGGGAAGGAGCAAGCTTCTAAACCAAAGACAGCCTTTCCTTCAAGAAACATGCCAAACATTTTTGAACCTTTACACTGGAGTGAGGGCTTTAAATCTGAGGAAGCTTCAAACGCAATAATAATAAATAAATAAATAAATAAAAATGCTCTTTCTCAAATAATCTTGTTACATGAGTAACAAAGTTCTGGACCAGCCCTAGAAAGTGAAAGAGACCACATTACCGTGCAATTTCACTTTTAAAAGTCTCTTATTTTCTTTGTTTCCTGATCTCAAAAATCCTACCATTTTAAGACACAAAGTTACATGGTCGTATTGTCCTGTTGTCCCATAACAATGACTAAAAAGAGTGAGAGGTGTCGGCAGTGATGAGGGCCACCTGGAACACTCATACGTTGCTGGCTGAAATGTAAAATGGTGCAGATATTTGGGAAATGGTTTAGCGGTTTGTTGTAAAAGTGAACAAATAAACACCTACCCTGTAACTTAGCAATTCTACTCTTAAATATTTACCCAAAGGAATGAAAACCTGTGTCCACACAAAGGCCTGTCCGAGAATGTAGATAGCAGCTCTATTCATTCCCAGTATTCCCAAATTGAAAACAGCCCGTATGTCCTTTAACACACGGCTGAAGTCCCCAACCAGGCTGTTGTCTCTCGTTGGCCTGTTAGGAACTGGGCCACACAGGAGGAGGTAAGTGGCAGGCAAGCAGGTGAAGTTTCATCTGTACTGACAGCTGCTCCCCATTGCTCATGTATTCCCTGAGCTCAGCCTTCTGTCAGATCAGCGTGGCTTCAGATTCTCACGGAGGCGTGAACTCTACTCTGAAACATGTGTGGGAGTGACCCAGGTTGCACACTTCTTGTGAGAATCTAAAGCTGGATGATCTGAGGGATGTGATGTGCTTGAGTCATGCAGAAACCATCCCTCTGACCTCATCCATGGAAAAATTGTCTGCCATGAAACCAGTCCCTGGTGCTAAAAAGGTTGGGGACCACTGGGTGAAGAGATTCATAGAGTGGAATATTACTCAGCAATGAAGAGGAGCAAACAATTGATACGGATCACATCAACACATCTCAAAAATACTGCATTGAACCAAAGAAGCCAGACCTAAGAAAAAGATGCTGTATGATTTACTTATATCTCATTCTAGAACAAGCCAAACTATTAATAATATATGGTGATGGAAAGTCTGTCAGTGGCTGCCGTAGGATGGGGAGTGGGGTGGAGGGTGGGAGGAACTGCAAAGAGGCTCCAGGGAACTTTTTTGGGTGATGAAAATTTTCTGCATTTGTATTGGTGGCTACATGGACGTATGAGTTTGTCAAAACTTATTAATACAGAAAAACAAACCAATAGAGAAATTGAAACAAGCTATATAACTACCAGTTGGGCAATGGCATAGTCAAATTGTAGTAGCTCAGGGCTCAACAACACTACTCAGAGCAGTTAAATTTCTAACTATTAAGACCGTGTAGTAGCACTGCAAATGTTTAGAATATAAACATAAACATTTAACTAGGCTAAACATTTAATCCAGAATTTTATGGATTGCTGACATTGAGATGAATGAGGTTCATAAATCTAATCCCTACAACCTTGAAAGAAATTTTATTCATCAGTTTTAGCTGAGTCTCTACCTTACTACTAAGGTATAGTCAAAATAATCATAATAATTAGGAATTATACTGGCAGCAAAACTAACATAGTAGAATAGATCAAGCAAGTCTAGCTTAAGTGATTACATCTATAAAAGTTAGTCATCATTCCTTTTCAATAAAGTAATAAAGGTCTTTTATGGAAATTTGACATACTATAATAAAAATTCTCATTTCTAGCCTTAATATGAATATTAATATTTGTTAAATGTTGTCCTAGTCCATTATATTGTTTTTTTTTTTTTTGAGACAGAGCCTCAAGCTGTCACCCAGGATAGAGTGCTGTGGCATCACAGCTCACAGCAACCTCCAACTCCTGAGCTCAAGTGAGTCTCCTGCCTCCACCTCCCAAGTAGCTGGGACTACAGGCGCCTGCCACAACGCCCGGCCATTTTTTGGTTGCAGCCGTCATTGTTGTTTGGCGGGTCTGGGCTGGATTCGAACCCGTGAGCTCAGGTGTACGTGACTGGCACCTTAGCCTGTTGAGCCACAGGTGCTGAGCCCCTAGTCCATTATGTTACTAAGCAAAGCAAACAGCATAATATTTATATTTCTGTGAATTACTCTTTGTATAAATGATAATATTATTGAAGTTTAACCAACACTCCAGACCACATATTTTTTAATATACTGATTTATTTTTAAACATTTCCAAGTTTAGCACCAGCTAATACTATTCCTGGTCAAGTTCTATACGTATTTACCACTGTAATAAAACTTCAGTGAGAATGAAACAGCATCCTACAAGTTGGAATAAATTTAGTCTTCGTTATGAACTATTTTGAGGTAGGCAATTCCAAAAATATCAAATCATTTTAAAGGAAAATTTAGGAAATGCATGTCAAGTTAAGGTTGTTAGAAACCATCGACTTTGTTTTTTTTTTTTTTTTTTTGAGACAGAGCCTCAAGCTGTCACCCTGGATAGAGGGCTGTGGCATCACAGCTCACAGCAACCTCCAATTCCTGGGCTCAAGCGAGTCTCCCGTCTCTGCCTCCCAAGTAGCTGGGACTACAG
>CAUYRH010136573.1:0-69005 GCA_963574655.1 Perodicticus potto | reverse complement strand
TTTATTCTTGTACTCAAGCTTATATATACTTGTAAGAGCAGGGGGTGGGTGGTAACAAGGTGGAACAGCCTTAGCTATGCATGTGACTAAAAATGAAACTATGTGTTTCCTTTTGCAGCTGTTTTTAGCAAGAATTTAGGAGTGGCCTTCCTGTTATCTTTTGCGGTTAATGCACTTCCTTTTGCAGGATCCTTGTACAGGCACATAGTACTGCTGTTAACCCTTACACTTTACTGGTTGCCTTTACTTTCTTCCCTCCCTTTTCTGTTCCCTACTGGTGTTTCCTAGGGCCACACCCAAATGAATTGCTTGCTCATGATTTGTTTCTAGATAAACAGAAACTAACATCACAGAACCTAGCTCGAGGAAAGAAATATGCTATCAAAAGATTCTAATAGGGCCATCACATTGGCTCTCTGGGCCTTTGACAACACTATAACCAAGATGTTGAAGCCCTGAGTTTGGTGTTTACTCTCTGTAAACTCTGCAGTGAGATCTGGGTTAGAATTTGACCTCATACTCATTATAATTCTTACTTCTTCTCTATCGATGTATCGTTGTGGTCAAGATTATCTAAAACAGGCTTTCCATCATAGGTAAGTAAAGGTATGATTTAAGTTACTCTTAGTCATGGATACCAGTGTCCCATTACCCTTAGCCATGAGTTTAAGATTTCATATGTAAACAAGTCAAATAAGCTTTCTTTAATTCCCACGTATAAAGCTGTTTCATAGAACAAATTTCTGTACTAAATATGACTCATGGAATATAAAAACAGAGAAAACAATTGAAGTATTTCAAAAATGAAAGAATGTAAATCAGAAGAAATAGATATTTACAAAACTTTTAAAAGAGCTGGATTAGTAAATACCGAGGAAGCTGTTCTGTGGAGATTAGGAAGTCCTGAATAGCTAAGACTCTCCGGCCTCAGGTGCGCGGGGCCCGAAAGGAAAGATTTGAAGGAAGTTGCCTGAAAGCCACGTTCACTCCCACGTGTCTTTTCTCTGCCAAAAAATACTCTTTTCTGCCAAAAAAGTGATGGTGTCTGTTCTTGTCTGTCTTCCAAAACTATACTGAGTGCCTCCTAGGGGTGAAATTTAAAATGTACCCTTGTTATAAATAAGCTCAGAGAATGTAAGAATGTAGCTAGAAGCCTCTCAGTGTACAGCTTCTAGGCACAACCCAAGCAAAGGAGGTAGGAATGATAACAGTGCTCACAAACCATGGCTTAAAATGATAACACTGATGATGACGTTAAAATAAACAAAATGGAATTAAAATAAGCATACTAATGTTAAGTCTGGTCAAGTACAAACAAAAAAAGCATTAACGAATTCGTGTATTCTGAGTAGGTGTGATGATACTAAATTAGCTATGCATGTTTTAACTTCTTAGGTAACACAAAATGGGTATTTTAGGTATCTAAATAGAGCATATAAATTAAACATTCCTAGGAGGAAAAGTAGAATGACTTTTTTTTTTTTTTTTTGAGGCAGAGTCTCGCTTTGTCGCCCTTGGTAGAGTGCCGTAGCATCACAGCTCACAGCAACCTCCAGCTCTTGGGCTTAGGCGATTCTCTTGCCTCAGCCTCCTGAGCAGCTGGGACTACAGGCGCCCGCCACAATGCCCGGCTATTTTTTGTTGTTGTTACCGTTTGCCCGGGGCTGGCCCGAACCCGCCACCCTCGGTATATGGAGCCACTGCCCCACTCACTGAGTCAGAGGCGCCACCCAGTAGAATGATTTTTTTTTTTTAAAGAAAGAATGCAAAGTGGAAAACAAAGACAGAATCACAGAACAAATAGAACAAATGGGAACTACAAAAGCAGATGACAAATCATAGTGGATACACATAACTAATTATTTGAGATCTAGGATTAAATATTCCATTCAAATGTACCAATATTGCCAACCTAGATAACCACAAAATAAAATCTAATTAAATGTTGTTTTTTTTTTTTTTTAGAAAACACAGATAAAACATAATTTTGCAAAAAGACTGAAGGTTAAATGATAGAAAAAATATATACCTTGCAAGTATATTCTGAACCCAGAAAAACAATGATTTTGATTGTTATACTGGAACTCAATCGATTTGCTTCTTTATTCAAAAAAGAATTACAGACAAAATGCTCTTGGACAGCTGATGGTTCTCTTTTTTTGTTTCTCCACTTCTCAGAAGGTCACATTTGCATAATAGTTTGGATTGCCTGTTCATCCAATAAAGGGCAATCTCAGGGCAGGTGATTTCCATACACTTGATATGGAGAATCTGAGAACATCTTAGAAAAATATTATCTGGGCAGATTTATGTAGCCACTACAAAATTGCAGCGATATTTATTACTTGCTTTATAATGGGCACATCATATGACTGGTAATTCCTGGAGCCAGCATGATGTGATTACTTTACTAGCTGCTTTTTTCATCCCATAAAGCAAAGAGGCAAACAACATAAAATAAATTAAATTTAGAGGTTGTTTGAGTTAATCAGGAAGGAGAGAAAGCCACTGGATAATCACGTGCCCTCTGTGACTTGGTTTCTATTAATGAATGTGAGATTAAACTGAGAGGGTAAGTCACGTGTGAGGACAGATCAGCTGTTTTTTGTTCTCGCCTTCTCTTGACATTAGAACTAAAATTAATCTAATCTTTGGGTCAGAATATTTAACAGTAGGCTACACCGAGTAATTATAAGACCTGAATGCATTCAGTAGACATTTATTGAGTTGTTACTGGCAGGTGTTTGGGGAGTCCCCTGGGAGATACAGATGTGCAAATTATGGCTGTGTTCCACAAGAGCTCTAAAAACTCTCACGTACCCCTGCCCGACTTGGTCCTTCCCTTCCTTTAGACTGCCCAAGTGTCATTGTATCTGAGAGTCCTTTTCCTGATGACCCACATCCCAGCAAAACCTTCTCCCCAACCCTCCTCTGTAGCTTCAGCTCTGATGAGCACTTCCTAACCTCTAACTTGTTACAAATTCATTACTTAATGACTATCTTCTTGTATTTAACTGTAAACTCCATGAAAGCAAGGACTTTCTCTAATATTGCTATTGTTTCTTTTGTACCTAAATTATTCTCAAGAAACAGTGAATGGATATCAATATTAAATAATTAAGTAATTGGGGCGGCGCCTGTGGCTCATGGAGTAGGACCCTGGCCCCATATTCTGAAGGTGGCGGGTTCAAACCCAGCCTTGGCCAAACTGCAAAACAGAAAAATAACCTGGCGTTGTGGCAGGCGCCTGTAGTCCCAGCTACTTGGGAGGCTGAGGCAAGAGAATCACTTAAGCCCAGGAGCTGGAAGTTGCTGTGAGCTGTGATGCCACAGCACTCTACTGAAGGCGATAAAGTGAGACTCTGTCTCTATAAAAATAAAAAATAATAAATCAAATAAAAAAAATTAAGTAATTGAATATACCAGTCATTTAAAACATAAAACCATGTGACGGGGCAAGTGCTGTTAAGAGCACATCAGCCAAATACACTGATTTCAGTCATTTGTGTTTTATTATCCTGGTAAAAAAATCCCAGCTCCAGAATGGGTCTCCTTGTTATTATAAAAATTGCATCAGTTATGCCATAACTTGGGCCCAGAAGACAAAGGGAAGACCTGTTGTAGGTCAATGGGTAAATTCTTACTTTTCTGAAAGTGAGACTACTCATCCTTCTGTCTATGCGGAGCAATACACCCCCCATTTGTAGCTGACAGAAAAAAAGAAAAGATTCAGGAGCCCTTCTAATTTATCATCCATGAAACAGGACAGTGCCGAGAGGGAAGGGAGAACTACTTATGATCGCACTGAGTCAAAAGATACAAACTAGGGATTTCCCAGGACACAGGTTGAATGGAGTTAGGAGCCAGGTTTAGGAACAAACCGAGGACCAAGGCAGCATAACAGAGAGAAAGAAACGGAGATCACGACTATATTAACAAAATGCTCAGACCCCTTGCTGTGAATATATAAATTTCTTCACTGCTTGGGCTTTTTTGAGTTTGATCTCTTTCGCTTGCAGTTGAGAGCACCTCAGATGACACCTTCAGTACCTATTTTTTTTGTCTATTTATTTTAGTTACGTGGGTGTTTAAAAACTATTCTGGGTTCAAAAGATGTAGCAGAAACAACAACAGGGAAGAAGTAAGGGGAGGTGTGTGTGAATTAATCTGACTTCTCCTGGCCCAGCATGCGGGGAAGGTTGCAGGAGAGGCCAGCTATGCGTGTGGGGTTAACATTCAAATGCACCTTAAACACCATGGAGGGAGGGTAATTGGTGGGGCCACACCTACGGGGCATCGAAGAAGGGTACAGGTGAAACTTCTAAATGCAGAATACAAATGAATTCATACAATAACTAAGAAAATGCCGTGAAGGCTATGTTAAACAGTTTGATGAAAATATTTCAGATTGTAAATGAAAACAACACATTGTACCTGCTGGTTGCACTAATGTAGGCAGCTATGATTTAAATATGTATATAAGAAAAAAAAGTGTATCATTTTCTCACAAGGGCTAGGATTCCCACACCGAGGGAAGGGTGACTTATTTCTGGTTCCTGCTGTGTCATTATGTGGCTGGTGCTCTAGACAGTTGATATTCTCCTTCTGTTCCTCTGGGAAGAGTAGCCATTGCTGTCTTTTCCTCTCGTCTTTCTACCTTGCATCCAGTGAAGGACCATGAGTTGTATCTTCCAAAGAATCTGCTTAATTAAAACACCAACAGTGAGTTGGTAACTCTCCCCCTCATCCCCTTTACATAAAACACAGTCAGTAAATGATTTGGGGGGCTGATCATTACTTCTCACTACTGTCTGACTTTTTTATTCCCAAAGGGCTTCACTATCCATTATCTTGTTCAGAAATTATAATAATTACATCTACCTCTATTTGGGGTGTGGAAAGAAGCCAGAGGAAAGAGTGAGTTTTAATTTGGAGTTGGGTGATTTTTACTGAGCTGATAGTTTTGCCTCTACCAGGGCAGCTCAGAAAGAGAGGCCAATGCAGCCATTGTAGAAGTTACGTTACAAGACACAGCTACAGCAGCTGCACAAGACACCAGGACCAAAGGGATCAGAAATAGAAGTCTTTACAGCCAAGAGCAGCAAACATTAAATGAATAAGGGAATGAGTTTCATTTCAGAAGAAAATAGGCTGAGGTTTATTTTATTTTTTTTATTTTCATTAAATCATAACTGTGTATATTGGTGCAATCATGGGGCACAATGTGTTGACTTTATGTACAATTTCTTAATATAAGAAAAAAACATAAATATATAGAATGAATGTGGCTGAAATATTGACAACAAAAGACTAAGGAAACAATGGATCTTAGATGATTCCCTAGGAGAGGAAGAACAGAAACTGTAACCAGCCTTCAGATAGCTCAACGAGAGCAGATGGCCTGCCGAAAGTCATACAACCATTATGAAGAAAAATTACATACATTCCTCCCTTTTAAAAATGCCAAATCTTACTGTCTTCCAAGGCTTCATCAGTACTTTTTCATTTCTATACAATACTTTCACATATGATCCAGATTGACCTCCAAGTAAAAAAGTAAAAATCAGCAATGTTTCCCTACACTAACGAGCATTAACAATTAGAATGTTATCCAAGCAGGTCATAAAAAATAATGGGGGAGATGCGAGGAGGCAGAAGTTTTATCATTAAAGATGACACCCAAGCAGTGGCCCATAAACATCTCCAATCACCCAAAACCACAGACCTCTGGTGCTATAATGAGTCACAAGATTTTATCTCTGACGCTTTCTCTGGGAAGAAGAGTTACTGAGGACTTTCTCAGCCATTAAATTGTTCAGCTGTTGGAAGTGATTTGTCCTCCCACAGATATGGCCTATCTGACCTAGACAGCATGCCTTTTATAAATAAATGAGAATGTATCAGTTCACTTTGCACATGACCTATGCCACAACATCCTTTGTGTGCCCCTACAGCCCTTGGTGAGCTAATGACCGCCGTCTTGTCTTTATATTTGCATTGCAATTCTCTTTAATACACATATAATTAACAAAGTTATTGTTCTAAGTTGCAAAGGGTAAAATGAGTGGACAAAGTCATTAATGTTGCCAGAACTTCAATGTGTAATACAGAAAGGATTAAGGATTTCATCCTTCTTCAGTTAGGACAGTTCCTTCAATTAGACATATTTTTTAAGTAGAATTTTTTAAAGATGGAGAAAAAGAGGGCTAGAGAAAAATCTCTTACCATATGTGTTTAACATTGTTAATGGGAATTCTATGTATCTGTAGGTTCTTACCTCCCTCAGCACAAAGAACATCACATGATTGTGCACCATCAATCCTTCTTCCCTTGGCTCTTCTGACATGAATTTTTGATGCTTTCCATCCCCAGGACAACACTTGCCCAGTTACTTAGCCCAACCACCAGAACCTGGGTCTGGAAGAAGGCTGGCTTGTGCCTTCCATACTTTTTATGATCCTGTGGTGAGAATATGGGTGTCATTGAGCCTATAGGGACACGTCTTTCAGCATTCACCCACCAACTCCCTGGCCCTGTTTGCACCTGGGCTCCATTTATAGAAATAGACTTCTGGATGTCTTTTTCTACAAATCCCTCAATTTTTCCACTATAAATATAGCTCCCATAACCAAATTCACTAAAGTGACCCCACACATGTCTGCCATCCACCTCACTGTCCCATGTGGAATAGAATAGTTTCTCATTCACTAGCATCTTTCCCTAAAGTGATGGCCTTGAAACTTGCAGGATTAGTATTCAAGATGGAGACCACTACCTGCACTGGGTCACCTCCTGCATTGAGCCACCACTTGCATTGGGTCACCTCCTGTACAGAGCCACCTCTTGCATTGGGTCAGCTCCTACACTGGGTCACCTCCTGCATTGGGCCACCTCCTGCATTGGGTTACCTCCTGCATTGGTCCACATCCTGCATTGGGTCAGCTCCTACATTGGGTCACCTCCTGCATTGAGCCACCTCCTGCATTAGGCTACCTCCTGCATTGGGTCACCTCCGGCATTGGTCCACCTTCTGCGTTGGGACACCTCCTGCATTGGTCCACCTTTTGTATTGGGACACCTCCTGCACTGCCTCTGTCAGACGTCTTTGTGGCAAAGACCAATGAAAGCATGTTCCTGTCATCGTGATTCTCCAGTCAACATAAAGCCACTCTGAAAGGTGAAAGATATCAACAAAATAAGGAACTATTATAGCTTATTAAAACAATTACTCTTTCCCATTCATAACTGTGACTAATAATAATTTTTTTTATTAAGTTAAAAGTGCCTTTAATGCTGAAGGCATTATGAAAGACCCACAGTTGAATACATCATGGTCCCTCCTTTGGAAAGGTTCATATGTGTAAAAGTATATTAATTTGCTAGGGATACTGGAAAGAAATAGCAGAGGCTGTGTATCTTTAACAACAGAAATTTATTTTCTCACAAGTCTGCATGCTAAAAACCCAAGATCCATGGTTGGCAGGTTTGGTCTCTCCCGAGGCCTCTCTCTTTGGCTTGTCGGGGACTTCCCACTTCCTGATTCTACATATGGTCTTTCTCTGCATGCCCTGGGTGTCTCTTTGTGTGTCCCCCAAGTTCCTCTTCTTTTTAAAATGGTATTTGTTTTAATTGACACATAATACATGTACATATGATATTTTGATACATTCATATAATGTGTAAAGAATAAATCAAGTTAATTAGGACATCCATCACCGTAAATAGTTTTCTTATGCAAGGATCATTAAAATCTTTCTCTTCTAGCTATAATAATAAATACTTCTTAATGTACTATAAGCAATAAATGAAAACTACATACAAAATATGCACCATTATCATTATTCTTACAGTCATCATTGTCAACATGGTTAAAAATTTAGCATACCGATTCTTCATACAAGACCCAAAAGGGATCTACCTTCTCTTAAAATACAAGACACTTACTTATGTATAAAAGCAATCATTATCAATGCAAGAAAGTACACGCAAACTTGGTCGTGTTATGCTCTGTTTGGAAATTGAATGACAGGATAAACTTTCATGGGCTTAAAAAATCCTGGAACAGCGTTTATTTCTCCAAATTATTATGCTAGCTCAATGTTAATTTTCTCTTCATCACCTTGTCTCATTGATTTCCCCAGAACATTTTCACTCAAGTTGCCCTGGAAGCACTCACTTGGGGGTGGAAAGCACAGTCCTTTAACAAGGAGAAGTAAGCTCTCTCAGCAGCTTAATTTATTTTCTATTAATATATACACAATGCCTAACTTAACAAATAATTATTAATATATACACAGTGCCTAACTTTGCAAGTAATTATTAATATATACACATTGCCTAACTTAACAAATAATTATTAATGTATACACAGTGCCTAACTTTGCAAATAATTATTAATGTATACACAGTGCCTAACTTAACAAATAATTATGGAAAAGGCAGCAAAAAAGGAAAGAGGAAAATAGAGAGAGAGTGAGAGGGTATTAGCTTTCTCCACGTTCCTTGCCTATGGTTCAGCTTCTAGTTCAACTTAGTGATACTTCCTTTGACTCTTCCTGTACATCCAAGAAATTTTCCAAAGTAAATATATTAACCTATTTCCTGCACTACCCTTTTCCTTCCATGCAGCAAGGAATGTGACTGTGTTATTTTATATCTATGACTAACTCCTTGCTTGAGACTGAACTTCCCCTAGCTTTAGTGATTGTTGCATTAAATATTTGCCTGACTTTGATTACCTCTCTAGACACCTTGATATTTACCGATTCTGTATTTTGTCATGTATAGATGAGTCAGTCCTGTCCTCATCTGACTATCTGCTTCCACATTTCAGGCCTGTGACTTAGAATAGTACCCCAGCTCAATCTTGACTAGAAGGCAGTTCAGACACTGCCTGATTTTTACCAGCTTGCCCATCCTCCCTTTTGTTTATAATTGCTACTGAGGAAAGTAGGGGTTTGAGATACTGGCTCTTGTGGGGGATGTGGAATATCAATATCTCAGAATAGTGTAGATCATGACCACATCAGTTCTTTTTTTTATTCTTTAGTAAATCACAACTGCATACATTAATGCTTTTATGGGGTACAATATGCTGATTTGATATACAATGTGGAAAGCTTACATCTAACTGATTAACAGAACCATCTCCTCACTTACTTATTTGCTGTGGTAAGACATTTATGTTCTATTCTTAATAGTTTTGAAATATATGATTGCATTATGCACATTAGGCGAGGTCCCCCCAAATGCCCTCCCTCCTATTTCCTCCCCCCTCCCTTCCTCTCTCCTTCCATCTTTCTGGACTATAGTTACATTTTACCATTCTTATGAATGTGTAGGTGATTATATGTTGGTTTCATAGTAGTATTGAGTACATTAGATATTTACAAATGTTTTAACAAATTGTGGTATATGTAAACCATGGAATACAATGAAGCCATAAAAAAGATGGAGACTTCACATCTTTTATGTTTACCTGGATGGAGCTGGAACATATTCTTCTTAGTAAAGTGACCACATCATTTCTAACACTTGTGCAATTTTTAACATTTTAGTCATTGCATATTATTATTGGTTTTTTAAATGACTTGCAGCTCTATATTCATGTTACAATTAAAATATCTCTATATGCATGAAATCATAACAATGGTAAGTGACAATTTTTCCTTGATATCTAGGATTATCTTGTTTGGGCATGTAAGTGAAAGTGGGGTCTCCGGGGCAGAGGAAATAGTATTTTTAAAGAACCTGTTGGCATATTGACACATGTATTGCACCTTCATACACTATCATGACAAGTGTAAGATTGCCATAAACACTGTACCCATTATTGGATTAGGAATGGATGTATATAGTTTTAAATTTAGTCATTTGTATTATAATATTGGGGTGATAAAAATCACTCTTTATAATAACCTTCTTAAAGAAGAGAAATCAAATGCTTCATTTATTTTAATATTATTAGGCACTCACAATGTGTTATTTTTGTAGGTGCTGCTGATACAATAGAAAGAAAAAAAGCATAATCCTTGTCATCTCTCAGTTTATGTGCGATTGGAATATAGTCTGTTGAAAAGAAAAAAAAAACAGCACATCTGAGTCTTGAGTGAGTATTGAAAAGTTCAATGATTGTCCATATGCCAATCAAATTCCACACATATAAGTAGATACTATTTTACACTGAGAAGCATCTTACTTGTTTGTGTGTTTGTTTTTAGCCACCTGGCTCTGAAGCCAGGACAGTTAATGGCATCGTTTTGATGGCTCCCACATGGATGCCTTCTCTTCTGCACTATTCTTTTTCTTGCTCGAGTCAAGGGCACCGAGCTGAGCCAGCGTGACCAGCTGAGCAATCAGAGAGGTGGCTTCTCTGCTCCTTTGTAATGAGCTCTGGTGAAGAAAACAATACAGCGAGAGGTTTATTGCTTATGCCAGAGAACTCCCTGCAGGAAATCAGAATTACCCCAGTGAGACAATTAAATATATGTGAAAGGTTTTCTTCTGTAATTTCACATGTCAAACTTCAGAAAGCCTTATTTTTTGCCAAATTTTTAATTCAACCTTTAGTTTCCCAAGCCAAACCAATCATAAGGAAACATGTCAAGTGGCAGAAAATATAATAGAAATCGTCGCTAAAATAGTATTTGGTTTTGCACAGAATAGGACCCTTCGTATAAAGGGAAGATTCCTAGGGTAGCCTGCCATGATGTCCCACCTAGCGTAGCCTCCCACCACCAAGTACTCTGCTGTATCTAATTACTGGCAACGATAAGAGACATGGTTCCTCTGGTGGTTGCTATACCAATCAACCAACAACAATCTACAGATTAAAAAAAAAATTAAAATTATCACTTCCTTACAAATAGGCATTGGCTAGATATTTGACTCAAAACATTTAAAGTGTTATTTTATTTATTCCACAAGAATGCAGCAAACTAACAATATTATTCTTATGTTTGAGATAAGGAAACTAAAGCTCCTAGATGTTAACTTACTTACTGACGATAATTCTTAAATTATCTAGTGGAGCTCAGAATCAAAACTGGATTTTTCTGCTTCAAAGTCTGTGCATTTCAATACAGAGGTGTCCCTCAGGCTGCAGGAGGGGGAAAGAAGGGTCTGAATATCCAGGTTGGCTGTAAAAAGCACATGGCAAACTCAGCTTAAGTCACTTCAAGCAATTTATGTATTTGTGGTTATGGGACCCATTGATGACAACTTAACGATTATCTAACTAATAATCGTCCCGGCATCTTGAGATACACAAGGTTACTCTGAGGAAATGGACAACCCTGTAATGAAAGAGAAAATGATGTAATGACGTCTGGAACTTTTTATCTCTCATGGAAAAAAGGGCAATCCTTAACTTAATGTCTTACAAATATTGAACGATAGAGTTTTCTCTGTCACCTTGCACTCCTATATTCAAATTTTTATGCTATAAAATTACATTATACTATATTAATGGTCCCTCCTTCTGTATAGTGATTATTGGTGAACATTCAGGAGCTTTTATTTTCTGTTGAGCATGTTCTGAGTTTTCATTTTCTTCATGTAATATAGTGTATGGTCTAAGTTAAGTCATCAACAGTTTCTTATGAAACCGAAACCTTTAGGGCAACTTAATAACTCATCTATATATTATTCTATTTAACTCCTACGTAATAGATGTCTATGCATTGATTAATTCATACCATGCAAATACCACCTCAGAGATAGTGGTTATAGTGGAATTTGGAAGACATTATTACTGGGGTTTGGGCCTCAATTCCCCCGTTTACTAAGTGACTAAGAATGAGCACACCATGTCGTTTTCCCAAAACAACTTTTTCTCAGCTAGAAAGTACCCACTTTACGAAACTCACAGAGAAATTGAAAAAGTTATTAAATGATAAAACAGATTGATAACATGGAAAATAGTACTCTATTAGAGAAAAAAGATTATATTTAAAGACTAAATTATATAATTCTCTAAAAATGCTTTCTGTACCTTGATTTTTCTATAATTTTTCATTTTAAATTGACTCTTGGACAGATCATGAACAATTTAGGAATTGAAACTTGGACTCATACACCCTTGTTTTCCCATCACCCAGTATGGATTGTCACATAGAATTAGCCTTTGTAAATGTTTGCTAAATGGATTTAGGAATGGAAAATTTTGTGAATTATTCACAGAAAAATAAAAATTAAAAATTATAATATGAATTGCTTTGTGGATTGTTTACTTCTCTATTGGGAAAAGTTGTAGCAATACAAAGGATTTATTTGGCTCTTCTATTGAGACCAACCTGATAATACTAATTCTTGACAATCTATTGTTAGATGGATTCCAAGGCCACATTGTTTGCTCAGCCTCAGAATAACAGTGATCCCCCATGACTTTCTGCCAATGGCAGCTGTCCATTTCTGATAGAGGATGTTGATATCTCCACATATAAGAAACACTTGATGATAAGGTAAAGCAGTAATTCTTGAGGGAAAGACACCGGCGACCTCCATATTCTGCTTGGTTTTCTGCTAGCCCACCTTTCCAAATACAATTGATTTTTTTTTCTTCATTTTTTATTCATGATAGACACATTTTATCCTTATTATTTTTTATTTTTTATTAAATCATAGCTGTGTATGTTAATGAAATCATGGGGTACAATGTGCTGGTTTCATACACAATCTGAAATATTTTCATCAAACTGTTTAACACAGCCTTCATGGCATTTTCTTAGTTATTGTGTTAAGACATTAATATTCGGGCAGTGACTGTGGCTCAAGGAGTAGGGCGCCAGCCCCATATACCATAGGTGGTGAATTCAAACACATCTCCGGCCCCCAAAAAAACTGCAAAAAATAAAAAAGACAAATATAGTCTGTATTTAGTAAGTTTCACTTATACCCTTCTAAGATGAAAAACATATGAGCAATTCAGTGGGAAAAGAAAGTCTTTTGACAAAATGGTGCTGAAAGATTATGAATTAATCTTTCCTCTATCATAAATAACTAAAAAATCATACTAATATCAAATGAAACACAGATCAAGAGCTAAAACTAGCTTATTGAAGCAAACATGGAAAGTTATTTATGCAAACTTGAAATTTACCAATATTTTAGGGAAGACTCGGCTTTCACTATTCATTATAAATACAGAATTAAACATAAACTTGATCAAAATTAACAATTTTATTCTCAAAAATCACTGCTAACAAAATGAATAGTCAGGCTGGAAACATATTAATAATTTGTACATATAATAAATTACTTACCCTAAAATACACAAAGCACCAACATTTAAATATTGAAAAGGAAAACTACCCATTTAAAAATATGGGCAACATATGTGAACGAAAATTTCATAAAGAAATATATGCCTTGGGTCAATACACATATGTAAGAGTTCTTTCTATCCTTATCATCAGAGAAATGTAACGTTACACTGCTTTGTAATCACACTGCCCTCTCACAGGATGGACAAATATATATCTGTACATACCGGCAAAGTAAATGTGGCATCATGTGTGATAACTGGATTTTTCATACATTTCAGGCAGGTGTGCATAATTGCATAGCCACTTTGGAAAATGGCTAGCAGTTTCTTATTAAGTGAAACAAATATCAAAACTGTTACGTTTAGATATATGCACACAGAAGTATGTACAAGTTTGATCTCAGCAGCTTTATTCATAACAGCCTATCAGTAGAAGAAAATCAAATATTCATCAATAGAAGGCCTGATAAAGATTGTTGTATATTTAACTACACAAGAAGAGACTACTCACCCTTAAAACAAATGAAACCACTGACCCTCGGAATCACACAGGTGAATCTAAATATCATTACGTGGAATAAAAAAGTCAGAGGTAAAAATGCAACACATGATAGGTTATACGAGAATGTAACAAAACACATAGAATATGGAGATATAAATAACAAGAGTGATCGCCTCTGGGTTCATGGAGGAGATTGGGAAGAAGCAGGAGGGAAGTTTGGGATGTGAAAATATTTTGTTTTTGCGGTGGTATAGATTAAACAAACATTTATGGCTTTGAAAGCTCATTCATCTCTATACTGAAGATGCAGGCTTTTCAGTATGAGTTCATCTTATACCAGTTTAACAACAACAACAACAAAAAGGAACACAGATTTCCCTGCCAGAAATGTATACCTAACTATTCTTAATGAATGTATTACATACTTCTCTGTGTACTGACATATTCCATACATTTTTGAAATGTTCTTTCCATATTCCTTGTTATTTTGCAATCCCTTAGACTCACAGGCTCAATGGTTCCGTGTTCCAGTGAATGGATTTGGAGACAGGCACATCTGTGTATAGTTAATTTCTGTCACTTCTGGTAGTAAGAATTTGGACAAATTTCTTTGGACCTCCAGAATGCCATTTCCACACCTAAATATGGGATTTTAATTGGATTGTCGTTAAAGACAAGACAAAAAAATACAGATCAGGCTCAATAATGAATAGTATATTTTTATTAAGTCTATGTGTCTGAAAATTCAGTAATAATTTTACACATCCTACTTTAATCCTTGCAATATACATCTTGTTAGAAGTTATTTGCTTAAGATCACATACTACCAAAGAACAGAGCTAGCTTTTCCTCCTTTGGGAGTTGGAATCCAGGCTGCTTTGTCAGTACTACCTTTTTCATTGTCTCCCATTAATGGCTTGATGATGATGACGATGACAATGATCATATCACTATTTTAATTTCTCCATAAAGCTCATCTACAATCCTAGGCAGATGGCCACCCGGACTCTAATTTAAGCTCTTCAGCTTCAAAGAGCTCCCAAGTCCAAGGACATAGCCCTCATAGAACATCTCCAGTGTTTAAAATTAATAGTTTCATTCTGAACTAAAATATGAATAGAACCATTGGAGTTCATGCGCATCCCCCCATGAGCCCTGCTGACCTGATCTACTCTCTTTAAAATATATGAGAATTCCTAAGAATAGATGATTCAGTCTTTTCTCTTCTCTTGAATTATGACAAGGAATTTACCAAGCATATTCCTAGTGTGATTCTGGGATTCAGCACACAGCCGCTCACAGCTGATAGCATCAAACATCTAGGCGTTGTGCCCTTGACCACGTCCAGTGCTAACAACAGGCCAGTGGAGCTTAACTTGGTTGAATTCTTAGTGTCACCGAGTGCCTCTAATTCTTAGGTGACTTTCAGACTCATGTCATTTTAGCCTCTTCCTTTTCATTCTCCTTTTTCTTCTTTTATCCTAAGATCAAAAGGAAATTTCTGCTTCAGAAATTCAATTATGAGAAGTACAAGAGATAATGGGAAGATTTGACTAATATACTATAACCATTTTTCTGCTTAAAGGGGATCATTAAATATGCAGATTATAATGGTGACTTTTAACCACTTTTCTTTGTAACAGTTCAGATCTGACTAAAGACAGTGCCTGGTCAGTGCTGGAACTATGGTAAGACTAATGAATCATTCATCTAAAAATGTAAGGATTGCCAAAAATCTTCATAATCAAGACTAGTATTTTAATGAAATATTTAAAGAAATAAAGTTATTGAATGAAGACAATGTGATATAGATATCTATACATTGGTGATATCTATAAGAGAATATTTAACAAGCAGCTCTCTTTTAATGGAAATATCTCCTGTCTCAATCTTGCCATGGTGGGACATATGGCTGTTAATTTAAAGGATTATTGGAAAACAGAAGTGGAGAATTCAGAGGGTGGGTGGTGTTACAGGAACAGAAATCTTGGTGTTGCTCCATGTCTGAGAGCTGAACCCCAAAATGGAATATTAAGGAGAAGTTGGAGCTTCAAAGATTATCTCTAAGACCAGGAGAGTCAGTAAGTCAGAAGGAAGAATCTGTATTACAAAACTAAAGACATGGGTGTATCTTCGATGTCTATGAATATAATTTCAGAAGGGTGATTTGGAATATCAACTACTGTTAAAAACAACAAAAACAATGACTTAACTTAGAAAATACAGTTTGAAAGAAAAGGTAGCAACTAAATCTTGAGTTGATAGAACTGCTGTAGGAACTTTATTAAAACTATTTACAATAAAAATATCTCCGATTGTATGGGAAGCCCGCACACTGTACTCCAAGCCTGAATCATTGTATACAGTTATGACTCAATAAAAAATAATTAAAAATATATATGTATATATATATTTACAGTATTACTACAATAAACTGTGCCAAATACAATACTATAGTTACATTTTTCATAGATATGTGTTTGTGTGTATATGTAACATAGATTATTTTCTTAGCACATTGCTTCTCTTTTCTATGCTTGCTTATTTTGTTTAGTTTTACTTTCAAAATAGCTATCAATAATCTTGCTCCAATTCCTTGGCAGAATTCTCACCTTTTCTCGGTAGTTGTCTATTTGACGAATCTATCAGAATTCATTTGTTGTTTGGAGGACCCTCTGGAGCCTTGACCTGTTCTTAACGCAGTGGGTCCCTGCCATCCTTGGCCTTCCCACTACCATCCTAGATTTCAGTTCCTATCCTGGTGTTTTATTATTGTTTCCTAAATGTTATATTAATAATTGTTCTGTTTTTTTTTTTTTTTTTTTTTTGGCAGTTTTGGCAAAGGCCGGGTTCAAATTGGCTACCTCTGGTATATGGGGCCAGCGCCCTACTCCTTTCAGCCACAGGAACCGCTCAATTTTTCTTTCTTAATTTCTTTACCCTTTTCAATACAATATATAGTGTAAGAAAGTTTGAAATTGTGTGATGGAAAGTAAATCCTTGTGACTACGTGTTTTTCTCAATCTTCCAACTGGATTGATATTTTGATTGATACTTTTATACTGGAAATAAGTTTCCTTCTGAATTTTTAAGACATTATTCAACTAACTTTCATTGTCTACTGTTCCTGTTAAGAAAATTGATTCTATTCTGATACTTACTGATATTAATCATGGTTTTTTGCTCCTTTCTTGAAAAGTCTTGGATTGTGCCCATCAACTTTGTAACTTGAAATTCTGTGATGATATAACTTTAATTTCTTTTACTGTGCCCTTTTGACTCTTCAATTTGAAGCTTGTGGAATGTTTTTCCTGTACTATTTTGTTGATTCTTAATTAGTTGTGTCAATTAGAGTTTTCAGGGGAAAACTCACTTGGTTTTTCTTTTGTAATGTTTGTTTTGTTTTCTGAAATATTTATCATTAATCTTTATTGACAGTAGTTTTGTTGAAGTCAGATTACTAGATTGACAATTGTTTGTCTCTAACATTAGCAGATATATTTTTCCCTGAATACTATCCTTAATTTTACTGATGAGAAAAAATATTTGTCATTCCATTCTTCAATTTGTTGAAGGAGTCTACCTTTACTATCCATTTTTTCTAAGGACATATGAATGTATTTTCACTATGAAGTATGTATTTATAAACATAGGTCCCTTCCTGCAATAGGCATTAAAACCCCCAAACCCTGTTCCTAAGGCACACATCCATAGACATCCTAGAATCTTCTCTTTCTAATCAGTGCCTTGATTAATTCCTGGCCTCTAGAATTTCTTTCTTTTAATTGTAGCCATTTTTCTCTGGGTATCTATTTATAGTCATTTCCATTTTTTAGTGTTTTTATTCTTCATAGCCTTTCTTATCAATATGCCTTATTGCTTGAAGTTGAACCTATTCTTCAATTTCTTAGATTACACAGAAGCTTTTCTGCAACTTTGAAATTCTCACTAAATTCTTCTCTGAAAAGCCAACATATTTATGAGTCCCACGCAACCAAACATCTGATTACATATTGTTACAAAGAATATTTGTATATTTAAGATCTTTTTTTGTTTCCTTTGCTACAAACAATCTAAACTATTTTTAAAGAAGATGAGCCCTAACCCTAAATTCAACGTGACAATTGGCTAGTCTCATAGCAGGAGTCCTAGTTTCCTAATCAAGGGAATCTGCAAAGGCTGGGTAATTCTCAACTGAAAATCAAACTTTACATCAGACAGCAATTTCAGTTCATGAAGCATATACATCCTCAGACCAGGCTTTTGAGCTAGATTTCATCATTTCACTTTGTTTATTAAGCACGTAAGCCTCAGGGAGTTACAGGTGCACTGTCATGCAGTTTCAGCGTAGTAGAGGTAGGGATCAATTCCTCCACTTAATACACGATCATTGCTACCAGTTTACGTTCGCTATGCCTTTTCCTTGCTTGTGAATTGGGGCTTCTGTGAAATTCCAAGGGGGCAGTGAGTGTATGTGTAACTGTTGTGTAAACCCAAGAGAACTGTAGAACTGTGGAAAACAGTGATGGCAATAGGCAGACTAGCAGAATTCCATCTCAGCAGAGAGAAACCAACTCGTGTACACATTGGTTAATGTCAAGTGGCTGTATTCACCAGGTTACCCTGAAAGGATTTTCATAGACGGTCAAGTCACTCAAGCCATCTGGGTCTGGAATACATTTTCTTAAACTCATCATTTCCTCAACAAAGAGCTTACCTTACTCGTTTATCGAAAAGAATAAAGAAATGACTTGGTTTTATCTGTCTGTAGCTCTTTTGTTCCCCTGGCTAGATGTGTGTTTGTGCTGTCACTCTTGATACCTACAGGATTTTGTAAATCTTTCTTCTTGGCTCTATGTTACCTTTGTTATGACTCTCCTTCTAGTGACATCTCTTCTGTGACAGTGAATGAGGGAATTGAGGTTATTAGCCAGCTCATTTCAGGCAGAAATATCTCCACTACACTTGACTGGGATAGCTATAGAAGCCCTTTATTGTGGGAAAAGCAGAAGCCATTTAAAATTGAAGTGCAATCAGAGCCAACATATTTCAAAGCAAGTGTATTTACATGTGGGCTAATTAAAGAAATAGTTAAAGAATTCACCATTGCAGATGGTACACTGAAGAACATGTATATTTGGTTACGTCTCTCGTTCTCTCTCAATGTTAAATTGTATAATAAACACATCTTCATTTATAGAATTCTCTCAAGTTGTTATGGCAACTGGAATTAGGGTCAGGCACAGAATGCATTGTTACTGTAGTTCCCTAAGCCTGGAGAAATAGAGTTTTAACATCAGATATGAGCTTTGAACATCATTTAAAAAGCAGAATTTTAATCTCGGTGTATGTGATTTCCTGCCTAAGTGCCCTCTTCACAGATAAAACTTTATTGCACCTAAAAATTTTAGTTTCTTCCCAATCAAGCTTGCTCGGCAAAAATCATCCGATAACAAGTAATTTTTTTCTTAATTTGCATGAATCAAATTCATTTTTGTGATTTCCAGCAAGATTCCCTTACTTACTATTTATTTAGGTAAAACTGGAAGGATTGATTCAAACTCTGTTTAGTGATCTTTGATCTATTTCAGATTAATGTCTACAATGACAAAATGAATCTGATAAAACATGACTCCTTAGAAAACTATGACAAATAAAATACAGAACACAAGAGAAAGTTTTGGGAAAATAGAAACTATAAAGAGGTACCTGCATGTGCATCTTTTCTTTCCTTTCTTCATTAGAAAACATGGAGTATGTATTTAATATTAGCCAATGCACACTAAAAAGACAAAATAACATTTTACATTTGTCCTCAGTGGCTCAGAGTTCATCCACAAGAAATTACTTTTTTTAATCATTACACGTTCAGATAATTAACAGAAAAGAATATCTCTATGTTTAATCAGGAAGAGGCATCCTATTCTTCTTCTGAAGTGGGTCCTGCCATCTTGGCCTCAGCTATCCTTCTAGCTGCCCTACGTTGGGGACACACAGGTCCCCTCTGGAGTTTGCTCATTCTTCATTGAAAGCTTCTCACTTGAAGCCCATAGTAAGGTTCTCCAGCCTTCTGCCCCAGACCGTCTGTGACACCATAATTTGGGAAATCAGCAGAATCTTACTCAGACACATGTGCACACACAGGCAGAAGTGCAGGGGAGTCAACAAACTGAGGGGTGGTCCTTGAGCAGCAGGAGTCAGAGAGGATAGCTAAATCATCCTTCCCTGCCTGGCAGAGTCACTCACTCTTGCTTTCCGATCACTTCCTAAAATAAATCACATGAGTAACTAGACTGACTCACACTTAGCATGTAGCATCTGGGCTAAGGCAATTGGTCCTATGTGTGAAACTAGAAGGTGGTCCCCAGAAAGGATCCTGTAACTGGACCAACTGGATCAATCGCCAGTGAGACGGCAAGAAGAATCTCTTAGTTATTAATAAGAAAAATGGTTATAATCCCAACTCGCACATTTTATCATTGCCATTATGAAAATTCTCATTTGTGGCAGAACTGAAATGTGCTTCAGGAGGAAGAGGGTGGAGTTACTTTGAGTCATAGTTCCAACTTTAAAACCACTTAAGGCCTGGAGATTGTCAGCTTGAGTGCACTCCTTTGGAATCCTAGCAAACAGAACATGAAAAGCTGGAGTTAGGTAATCACCGTCTTTGTGCACTTTGTAAGATTACAGGGTCTATAAGGAGCCATTTAAAGATAGCAATTTTCATAAAAAAGAAGTTAAATCTTTGCCACCCATCTAGCAAGTAACCCAGAGAAGCTGAAGCTCTTGCCGAGAGTGTATAAAGAGTTAAAATGGGTTGTCATGGGGAAATAGTGATTCCAATTATAGTCTTCGTCAGTGGAGACTGCGTCCCGCTTTATTAACTTGCCTATATTAGGATTTTACACATGTGTAGCTGTCTCCACATTGACAAGTCATAGACATATTACATGACGTATTATAGCAGGACACACAGGAGAGAGACAGGGGTGGTCTCCATTATAAACATCCAGGTTTGGCTCGGCACCCGTGGCTCAACAGGCTAAGGCTCCAGCCACGTACACCTGAGCTGGCGGGTTCAAATCCAGCCCGGGCCCGCCAAACAACATGACGGCTGCAACCAAAAACTTGGACGGGTGTTGTGGCTGGCGCCTGCAGTCCCAGCTACTTGGGACACAGAGGCAAGAGACTCGCTTGAGTCCAGGAATTGGAGGTTGCTGTGAGCTGGGATGCCACAGCACTCTAACCAGGGTGACAGTTTGAGGCTCTGTCTCAAAAAAAAAATAAAAAACAAAACAAAAAACAAAAAAAAACTTCCAGGTTCTAGTTCACGTCCTCATCTTGGCCTGCAGTCCTTCCATCGGAGGCTAGGGTTCTGTACAGCCTTTGGACCATATTGCACTGACGCTGATGCATCTCAAGCCCATTCCTCACATTTTTGTGTATTTCTTAAACCTATGCCATCACAGCGCTAGCATCAGTGCCGATACACTTAGCATGAATTTATATACAGGCAAGAAGTGCAGAGACATTAATGGCCCCAGAGGAAATGCTCATCAAGAGGGCACAAGGACAATGACAAATGTCTTTCCCTGGCAAATAATTCGGCATGTTACATATTCTTTCTTTTGGGAAAGAATTCTATGTCACAGCCCCTATGGCCCTGGTCTCCATCACCGCAGAAAGGAACCAGTTGAGACGCGGATTAGAAGTACAAGCTTGTAGGAGGCGGGCTAACCTTGATTGTAGAATACCCCCAAGCATCCTCCACAGTAACCTTTTATTGACACAGCACAAGACAGGTGAGGGGAGTATTAGGCAATGACTACGTGCCCAAGGCTCACCATGGGCTCGGGTTCTTTCTCCGCAAGGAGCACCTGTGGACGAATTGCCCGAGGGCCCGCCCTCCAGCTGAAAATCATCTTGCTCAGAGGTCGTCAGGCTCTTGGCGTCCTCTACAATTCTACATGTTACTAGGATGATACAGCTCACCCAAAACCTCTGTTGTAAAAAGGGAAGGCTGAGCAACTTAGCACATTTCTAAATTGTCTTTTTCCACCTTATCTTAAACAGTGGACTCACACTCCCTGGGATCTCCTCCTAAGTAAGCACTACAAAGGTTCTTATCATAGACTCTGATTCATAGAAAACTAAGATCAGAGTGACACAAATAGTGATAGTCATTTGTGATGTGTGGAGCAACAACGTGAGACGTTTTCCAGCAGAAAGAAGGCAGTCAGAACAGCATTCTCAAAGCAAATATGAATGAAGGCGCAGATGCAATATCTTTTAAGAAAGTCATCAGTCATGGAAAATTTCACATCATACTCTTTAGAGGGCCAGCATTTTATCTGTGTTAGAGTAAATTTACTAGTAAAATTACTAGTATTGATGTCAATGTGTTAGATTAGTTCTTCATTATTGAAGAAGACATTACTCATATGATAAAGTTTCATGGAATTTTTATTACTGTCGCCATATTGAATTATTATAAAGGGATATAATACACATTTTTTTTCCTAGATGGAGATTCTCATAAAGTGAAAATCATATGACCTTCCAATGTGGGGGTGGTTATTTAGCTTGAGTCAATAGTCTCATGGAAAAGTAGGCAAATATTTCTGATCTATGAAACACTTTTCATTTGTCATTCTTAAATTTTTTAATCCTTTGTCTCTTGTGGAGATTTAAAATATTCACAGGTCAGCATATTTCTTTCTCTCTCTCTGAGTAGTAATACCTGTGGAAAGAACGTGGCACCCCAAGTTCGTGTCTCCTTGCTTAGGGAATGCTGCCTTTATATTTTATATATCCCACAGTTATCTGCTGCTTTAATTCTGAGCTTGAACCTGATGGTTGTAGAAACAGTAGTAAAATGAATTGAGATCACTAACCAAGTTTCAACTATCCCTGTCCTCTGTGAGGGTAAGAACTGCTATAGCAATTTTGTCTGAATCCCAGTTTACTCTTTTGCGTTATATTCCAACAATAACTTCTGCACAGATTTTTGAGCATTGGAATGATGAACTCTAAAGTCATTTTCTTACCATAAAGTGAAAAACACGTGATATTATTTTTATAAGTACATGGGTCTAGATGCAAGCTAAAATGAAAAGATGTCCTTCTTGTAGGCCTGAGCTCATGTCTTAAAAATGAATTAAATATATAATGAAAGTAAATACACGCAAAAATATTTAGCAAATATTTATAAAATAGCAATATAAAAATATAACATAGGTATAAAATGAAAGCAATAATACACAATTAAGCTCCACATTAATAGAAATAAATTAAATAATTTGCCTAACGTCCCTGGTACAACTCTTTCTACAATAATAATTATTATCCACACATTTAGATGGTTCTTAGTTTGTGCTCTTATTGTCCCCATAGTTGAGTTATTTAGCCACCAATTTCACTCACTTGTGACTTGAGAACTGTCATGTGACTCTTCATACAAAGAAAAACAAAATCAGAAAAAAAAATCATTTATACAAAAAAAAAAAAAACAATCAGTTGCCCTTCCTTCCTTCCTTCCTTCCTTCCTTCTTCCTGTTCTCTTTCCTTCATGTACAACCAGTTTAGTCCCTAGTTCTGGTAGGGGATATTGGTGACAATACCTTCCTGGGAGGCAATGGAAGGAATGTTCTTATTTCTTACAAGTACAGAATAATGATGAAAATTCTCATCTTATGTAAATTTGCATCAGAAAACATATGTAGTAAACTGTACAGTGTCCATTTTCTGCCTTCTAAATGTGAAAATACTCGGTAGACTTATAATATTTCACCTGAGGGTTCTGGATCAGGGGTCATTAGTAAAATGTCATGGTAGCAAAGACAGATAATGCAATAGTGTTTTCTTTCTTATTAAATTGCTACTAGTTTAGAAGTATAAACTTAATTAGCAGAGTAAATTAACTACAAAAATGTAACCTATTGGCCTCAATTTTTTTTTTTTTAATTTTAATATGGAATTAGAGGTCTCTCTTTTTTTTGTTTCTTTTAGAAACAGAGTCTCACTTTGTCATCCTCAGTAGAGTGCTATGGCATCACAGCTCCCAGCAACCTCCAGCTCTTGGGCTTAGGCGATTCTCTTGCCTCAGTCTCCTGAGTAGCTGGGACTACAGGCGCTCGCCACAATGGCCGGCTATGGAGGTCTCTTCTCATACACTGTTGTGTTTTGAAATATATTAGCCAGCCTTTTATCAAATCCTTTGTACTTTAAGTGTTTTTGTTTGTTTTGCTCTTAATTCACTTCCATTTAAGCATAGGATTCATTTTTAATAAATGTATTCTTGAAATTTTACTTGGTTTTAAATACAAGTAAAATACAAAATAAATGTATTGTTCTTCATTACTTAGGTTTTAAAACTAACATGATGTAGAGCTACCTAACTGTTGATTTAGCTGATTATACAAATTGAGTATTACTTATTCAAAATTAAAATGCTTGAAAGTAGAAGTGTTTCAGATTTTGGAATGTTTGTGTATGTATAATGAGATATCTTGGGGATACAACCCAAATCTAAAGAAAAAACTTCTTTTGTGTTTTATATACATTTATACACATGGGTGAAGGTAACTTATATAATATTTTCAATAATTTTGTGCATGAAACAAAGTGTATGTTCATTGAACCATCAGAAAGAAAAAGTCCACTGTCTCAGCCACCTGTGTAAACAGTCTGTGGTTGTTTGGGAACTGCTGTCATTCCTGACTTTGAATTTATATGCTTCCAATAAGTAAATGTTTTCTTATAGTTATTCAGACATAAGTACTTAACAGTAAAAAATATAACTTACCATTAATACAGTGAGATAATAACGTGCTCAGGGAACCTGAGCAGCGTAGGAGCATCTCCAGAATACCCATGTCAGGTACTAAAGAGCAGCAGAAACAGTGAAAGGTTGGCTTTCTGTCTCCCCCTTCTGATGCTACATTCCGAGTAAAAGGTCACTGAACAGGGCATTTTGTTTTCAGGTGGGAAGTAGGTGAGGGACCAGAAGAGGGTTCTCTGGGAGTGAGGAGACATTTTGCTGGATTGGCATTTAAAAATGTTTCCTCCAGAGCCAGCTGCCTCATTAGGAATGATATTTGTCTTAGCAGTCTCTGTTTGATGTTATAAATTGGCATTTTTTTTAACAGGGTCTTGCTCTGTTGCTTGGGCAAGAGTTCAGTGTCATCTTCAGAGCTCACTGCAACCTCAAACTCCTGGCTCCAGCCATCCTCTCACCTCAGCCTCCCAAGTAGCTGGGATGACAGGTGCGTGTCACCACATCCAACATTTTCTCTATAATTTTGTAGAGACACAGTCTTGCTATATTACTCAGGATGGTGTTGAACTCCTGGCCTCAACGGATCCTCTTACCTCAGCCTACCAAACGGCTGGAATTATGACATGATTTTGTGTTTGTTTTTGTTTGTTTGTGTTCTTTAGAGACAGAGTCTCACTTGTCACCTCAGTAAAGTGCTAGCCACAACGCCCCTCCATTTTTAGAGATGAGGTCTTCCTCTGGCTCGGGCTAGTTTTGCACTCATGAACTCAGGCAATCCACCCACTTCGGCCTTCCAGAGTGCTGGGATTACTGGCGTGAGGCACAGGGTCCAGCCTGTGATGTGATTTATTGAATGCACTTTGCTGTACTCCTTCAACAAGCCCATCACACATTTTAACCATTTGTCAATAGGTATTTTTTCTGCAATGTTAACAACGTCATCTTCTCCATCACTATTATCACCACCGCCACCTTAATTGTGAACCATTTCAACTATTTCGCCTGCAGTCAATGAATGAACAACTGGAGCCTCAGAATTAAGAGTAAATAATTCTTCAAGGTATGTTTCTTCCAGCTTGCTGACAGACTTAGAAAGTGTATGTTTTGCAAACATAAGGAGGTCAGACACCATTTATCTCACTTGACATGCAGAATGCTTCTTTATCACTGAACACAGCTGTAGGTAGGCTGTGATACCACCACACTCTACCCTGGACAACAGAGTGAGAGGATGTCTCAGAAACAACAACAAAAACCAAAAAACAGAGGACTTTTGCATCCACCATACTTTTTGTCTATACAACAGTCTGTGAGATCATTTTTTATCTTTCTTTGAGCAATGAATTCAATGAAGTTCAGAAAGAAAGTCACTCGTCCAAAATGGCATATCTATTAAATTTAAAATCTAGTATCAAACCCTACATCCTGTGTTCCTAAAGTAATCATCCAAAAACCATTTTATACCACAATGGTGTAATAACCAGCAAGTTGGCAGCTGACGATATCTGTGTGAACCCCCTCTGCATGGCTGTCTCCTAATAACCCAGCAGGATGGGGTATTACTGATCGTACATACAGCAGTTTGTCTGAAGTCTGTTCAGCTCTTGTGCTTCCCTGCAGTTGCACTATAGGTGGAAGAGATGACATCTGTCATCAGAGCTGTATGCTTAATGAGGGCAGAGCTTAGCTCAGACTAGGGTCTTTTTTGAATTGTTTGGAAAGGACCTTCTATTAGCTCTGCTCCTATACTGCTCCTGCACTGCTCCTTAGCTCTGCTTTGTTGGGAAGACAATTTTGTAGAAATCTATTATTCTCCATGATCTGTCTAGCTGCTACAGAGTTGTAACAATCTGTCCCATCCCAGATGTTTCTTCACCATTGGAAGGCCTATCAGATTTTAGAACCAGAGACCACTTTCACAGTTATCTAATTCTCTTAATTCACTGATAGAGATGCTGAGACTCAGCCTTGTTTCCTGAGCTATGTAAATCACAGATACCATTAACAAAAAAACCCAGGGCAGCATTCATAAGGTACTTATGTTTAAAACAACTTCAAGGGTAATTGAGAAAACATCCTTCTAAATTTGATATTTTATCTTAAGATAAAGAAAGATACTCTGAAAGATGGCTATACCTTATCAAATCAATTTAATATACAGTATCAAATCCATACCATGGACCAAATACTTTTTCTTATCCCTAGAGATTTCTTTTTTTTTTGGTTGCAGCCACCATTGTTGTTTGGTGGGCCCGGGCTGGATTCGAACCCGCCATCTCAGGTGTACGTGGCTGGCGCCTTAGACTGCTGAGCCACAGGCGCCGAGCCATCCCTAGAGATTTCTAATTGAAATTTACTGATTGGTAATGAGAAGCTCATCATAAAAAAAAAAAAAAAAAAAAATGCCTGAGGTAACACGGTAAGACAAACATAGATTTTTAACCAAAGTTCCACAGGAATATAGAATGATAAATAAAAACATGTTAATAATGAATATTTGAACTCAGTTAATATTTGTTTTAATTAAAGTAAAATCATGCATAATCACTTTTTTAGGCAATGCGATGTAACACGTTTGGAAATCAAACCTTAATCACCGAAAAAAGCAGTGGCATGTATTTTCCAAACAATATATTTCAACTCCATTTTTTATTTTATATTTGAATGGCTTATCAAATCATCTGATAAGCATTTTCAGTGCCGAAGCCTGGAATAAGCAAATGATAGCACTTCAATTAAAAATGTTACCTTGAATGAAAGGAAAAGGCTCTATTCAGGTGTGGAGAAAGGAAGAAGGGAGCATTATTCTCATTCCACTCTGCCGGTCGGCCTGGGCGTCTCTAAGAATCACTGAACCCAAGATCACAAGGGAGGGTCGGTTGGATGAATTTTTCATTTAAGATAAACTACAAATATTTGCACATCTTAAGAAAAAAGTAACATGCTGATCATTAGAAATCAGAAATAATGAAATTTGTATTTAGGATATTAAGGGTCAGAAAGGCATTTTTGCAATAAGAATAGTCTGATTTGAGGAGAAGAGTTTTATCAGACAAGATTCTATTAATTTCTCCAGAATCCTTTCCCAAGTATGATAAATGATAACTATTCATTTGTATCAGTTGAGGGACTTTAGCTTTGCAAATCTTGTAATTCCTTTAAATAGCTCGGACACATGGTAATCAGAACTGGATTTTCCACAAAGACAGCTTCTTCTATATTCTTATTTTGGAGATGTAAGTACTCATTATGATATTATGAATTGAGTATGAAAAATCTCATAAATACTAATATTACCTGTTTTCACCCATCTTTGGAGATTCCTTATCTAACTTGTTGGCTAAAGACATGGATCTGAAGGAATTTTTTTGTTATGAATTATTTCATACAGATAATGCTTTATATATCTTACCTCAAGTAGCTTAATTGAATTTAAATTAGAAACAGTTTTATATGTTTCATACATGCAAAGTCCAAATATTTTTTCTCAAATTTATGTTTATTCCATTTCTGAACTAAAACAAAACATAATATTGTTCAGTAGTCCATAGAATTAAAAATTTTTTTTTTCTCAAACTGAGATATATTACACGAACTCTAAGTCTGATAAGAATCTTTACTGATGTATTTTTTCAAATTTTCCCCTGCTAACAAAACCTTTTCCCCATAATATTCAGACTTCTAAATCAATATAAGTTTTTCTTTTTTTTTTTCTAATTTGTTAGCATTGTTATTGAGAACTTTGTTCAGGAGTGTTACAATAAGTTTTGTTCTTTGCTATTTGTCATTGTGTGCTATTTCAGCTATATAAAATTTCATTCAAATAAATCTTGTTTAAAAATTTGCTATAGACATCATTTCAGTGTTGTGATTTCATTTATCAATTTATTTAATTATTATTTACTTCTTGTGAAAATACATACCATGAGATTTATCCTCCTAGGTTTTGGAGTGCTTAATAAGGTGTTGTTAACAGACCTATTTGTCTCGCAAAATCTCAAAACTTCATACTCTTTTTTTTTTTTTTTCTTGTAGACACAGAGTCTCTCGATGGAGTGTCATGGCATCACACAGCTCACAGCAACCTCCAGCTCCTGGGCTTAGGCGATTCTCTTGCCTCAGCCTCCTGAGTAGCTGAGATTACAGGAGCCTGCCACGACTCCCGGCTATTTTTCTGCTTTTGCAGTTCTGCCGAGGCTGGGTTTGAACTGCCATCTTCGGTATATGAGGCCGGCACCCTACTCGCTGAGCCACAAGCGCTGCCCCCAAAACTTCATACTCTTCCAATAGCTCTTCCCCTCCCCCACCAGCTCCCCACAATGACCTTTCACTCTCTGCTTCTTTGAATTTGACTGTTTTAGATACTCCATATAAGTAGAATAATGTAGTTATTTGATCTTCTATTACTTGATTTTTCATTTAGCATAATATTCTTAAGATTCATCCCTGCTGTCATATATGACAGAATTTCCTTCTTTTTTAAGGCCAAATATTATTTTATTGTACGTATTTACCACATTTTCCTTACGTACCTATCCACTGACTGTGATGAACAATGCTATAGTGAACACAGGAGTGCATGGATTTTGATTTCAACATATATATATTTTTGATAAAGACTCAGAAGTAGCATTGCTAGTCATCTGGTAAATATGGTAAAATAGTGTTTTCCATAGCAACACCATCATTTTAAATTCCTGCCATGAATGCACAATCGTCCCAATTTCTTCACATCCTTGTCAACACTTACAATTTTTAAGTAACAACCATTCTAACAAGTGCAATATGATAGTTCATATTGTGTTGATTTGCATTTTCCTGATGATTAGTGGTGTTAAGCATCTTTTCGTATACCTGATGGCCATTTCCTGTCTTCTTTGGAAATATATCATTCCAGTCCCTTGTCAATTGTTTGATCAGGTTGTGTTTAACTCCTTGCCAGGTATGTATATGGTTTGAAATAAGTTACTCAGAGAGGAAAGGAATAACTCTAAACCTGTTGAACATTTGTGTTTATTTGCAAGTGGCACCATTTCCTCTCAAGCCATGCCAAAGATTGCATTGATTTGCAGACTCAATATATGTAATTTCAGCAAACATATATTGGATATTTATAAAAGCAAACACTCTGACAGATACTATGAGATTCAAGGACGTTCGCCATGGAGGTTATAAACTAAACTATCTATTCTCTATACACGTTCATGCTTATCTGTTTGATGGCTCATAAGGAATCAGTATTGCAAAGTGGATTCAATTCAATAGAATTCAGACAGTTTGCTAGCACACACATATAATTTTGTTAAAATGCTATTTATAAACTCATGAAGAAGTTTATGCTTTAAAAAATTACCATGGTTATATATATTATAACATATAGTAATTCTGGATACACTGAAGAGATAAGCATTTCTTTTCTCTTTTAAAACTCAGGAAACTGACCATTGAAACACCTTAATTGATTCCTAAAGGTCAAATGGGAAATGTACAACCAGGTCAACAGCACCATGGCCACTGCTCAGGCTCACATATTCACAGGGAATGAATCATGAAGTATTCAGCTGAACAGGAAGGGAAGAGGAAAAGTTCACTAAAGCATTTATTTCTTTTGAGTTCTTACTTTGTTTTACTTCTACCACGATACATAATTCTTCTTCTGTATTTCCCATGTACTTCAGATGTGGCTAAATGTACTTCATTTGTTTCTTTAGTAATAATAACAGCTTCCTCCTCTTTGTAATTCTCTATGTTTCTGTTCATAAAAAATTTCAATTTCTTGATGTATTTGCATCAATCCAAAAGCACTAAAGGGAAAAAGAGTTGCTGCTGAATGGGAGATAGCAAACTACCCACAGGGGCTGTGGCTTTGTCCTTTGCTGAGTTGAAACCAACCAAGGCATTAGACTATATTTAACTGATGGATTTAGTATTTACATTTATAGGGTACTACTCAAAAACATGGATTTAAAGCAGAAATCTGACTGTCCCTCATATAATCATGTTTTCTTGTCCCTCATGAAAATCAGATGTTTTGTTGCTGTAAGGGACAATATGGCACAGATGGATAGATAGGAAATGGCTGCATTGATACAATAATCGTTGACATAAATGTGTTTGTGGAATGAATATACTTAATAGGAAATTTATTAATAATGAATTGGTTGTCACAAAGAATGCTATTTCTGGTCCATGAATACCTTTACTTAACTTTCTCCTAAACAGTGTACATGCAATGTACTGTTGTCTATAAAAGAGAAAATAACTACCTATATATAGGTAAGAAAATGACTACCACTATATAGGTATATCTGGAAAGTCCCTGCAGGTGCCTTTTGCAAGAAGCTACAAATATTTATTGGAAGATCTTTACCTAATTTACCTAATTTTTTTCTGCACATGCTATATAGACTTTCCATTAGCAAGGGAGAGAAGGGTGCAAACAAACATAATAGAGAAGGGTATATATTTTTATGAACTTTAAAAAATTAATACATAAGACTTATAGGCATTATAGTAAAATACTAAGACAGTTCAAAATGAGCAAAGGATATCAGCAGAAAACCAAATGAAAGACAATACAAATAAAAATGAAGAATGCAATTTGAAATAATGAAATATTTTCAGCTATAAAATCATCAAGGATTTTAAAACTTAATGATTAAGTAAGTTATAATACAGGAATTTATTCTATAACTATTTACAGGGTGTTGGTTAGGTACAAGGTATATCCTCAAAACAGAATATTATTGACATTGACAATATTTTTGACAAATATTGACAATGCTAGTTTAAAGAATTCTTAGAAATACAAACAAATATAGAAGAATTGTTAACAAAATGACAATAGGTAGCATTTACTTAAATCTTCTATTGGTATTTATTTGTATACAATGCTTCACATACCTTTTCTTAAATCCACAGAACTGTGGTTCCTTACTAAGGAACTTGCTCCAACTTCCACAGTCAGAAAATGACAAAGCAGAGATGTTAACTCAGATCTGACTAACTTGAAAGTACAAATTATTAACAGGAACAATATTCTTTCTGTGTGAAAGACATAAATAAGCGTGGTGCCGAGCTGCATGCCTGAACTAGGAAAACACACACACATCCTCATGTACACACATATCCGTATGCCTAAATCTTTAAATTAGAGCTCATTTTTACTTTTTAAATTCTGCTTTTCTATAATAAATAAGTATTGCTTTTATAATCATAACTTTTTTTTAAGTCACAGTGAGAAATCAAATGCTTTTATGAGTCACAAAATAGAAAATACGGCAGGTTGGCTGGGAGACCTCTGCTTTCCCTTTTTCTTACTTGTAGCTCACTCTGAATGCAGGCTCTGGAGAAGAGGAAAGAGAAGGCCCCTGTAGCCAGCCTGGATTCACCAAATGTCTGGGCCCAAGCATTATGCCCCATGGGCCTCAGTGGGACGCAAGAGTGACCGATACTCTCACCTTGAGGGCTGCAGTGCCGGGCACTTGGCAGGACCACCTTAAATGTTAGCAATGCAGTGAGTTGCCTCCACTTCTGCCCCTTCCTCATGCACAATTTTCTGTTCTGCCTTAGATATCCACAGGGGTTGGAGCTGTGCAGACATTCTTCACATTCTCCAACCAGAGTTAGATGGGATGGTCATGGAGGCAGGGGCGGAAACTCACATTTGCTGTGACCAGTAACAGTGCCCGTCCCTTTTTGAGTCATCTTCCCATCTAAACCTCAGCAAGATGCTATGATACAGACTAACCAATCCCATTCTGCAGCCTGGAAAAGTCAGGCTCCGAAGGTTGATGGGTGGCCCAAGAGGGCACAGCTAGTGTTGTGACTATGCATTCCTAGCCTATCATTTTTCCTAAAATCCAAATGTTTTCCCTTGAATCACCACCTTTCATGTCCCTTTGTTATGCGGGAGAAATATTAATCCCTAATTTTAATATTAGTTCCTTGGTGTCCTGGTATTAGCTGAAGCTATACACAAATTGCTGGTTCAATCCTTACAAACATAATGCCTCCGTTTACCAAAAATCATAAACTCTACTCCTCCCCAAGTTACTTGTCTTTATATATAAAATGATTCTCACAGGGCTGCTTACATAGCGTCTAGACTCTTGCTGCTCAGGGAGAGTCTGAGACCATGGCCAGATGCGGAGAAAGCTGTATTTTAACCAGTTCTTCTGTAATTTGTTTTCATATTAAAATTTAAAGTACTTATTGATTATTATAGATAATACAATTCAACTTACACATATAGTAGGCATTTATATGTTACACTGTCATGTGGGCAGATGAGAATAATAGTGAGGAAGGCCAGGCACAGTGGCTCACGCCTGTAATCCAAGCACTCTGGAAGCCCACAGTAAGTGGATTGATTGAGCTCAGGAGTTGAAGATGAGTGCAGGAGTTCAAGACCAGGCTGAGCAAGAGTAAAAACCCATCTCTACTGAAAATAGAAAGAAAAAAAAAAAAAAAACTGACTGAGCATGGTGGCAACTACTTGTCATCCCAGCTACTCAAGAGGATTCTTTGAGCCCAAGAATTTGACATTGCTTTGAGCTATGATGATGGCAGGGAACTCTACCCAGGGTAATAAAAAAAAAAAGAAAAGAAAAGAAAACAATAATAGTGATGATTATAAGTAATATTTATTGACTGCTTACTACACACCATGTTCCATGATAGCTGTTTTGCATGTTTCATAGTATATAACCTATGAAAAAGTCCAATTAACCTCATGGTAGACATGAGTTAAGCTGAGTCTTTAGAAAGGTCACACCAATTTTAAGTGGCAAAGTTCAACTTGGCTTTATAACTGACTCACTCTAGAGATTGATATTTGTAGGTGGCATGTGCAATCTCAACCCTCAAGGCATTTTTACAACCTGGAAGTGGGAAGAGACAAGCAAGCCCACAGCTGTCTCTCACCAGAGTGGTCAGTGGAGCTCATTTTGATGCACAAGCTGCCGTGGTTTCACTTCCAGAATGAGATGCGACTGGAGAAGGAGAGTGATTTGCATGGAAGAGACTTTTTTCTTCAGTATTTCCAGGGAGAGAAACCAACATGTCTTGACCAACATGTCTTGCAATCAAAGAAATTCACGTCGGTTTCTGCAGGGCATGGTGATCAGTACATCAACCCGATGGTCCCTTCCAGTAGATGGTAGTAGAGTCTGTCATGAATGGACTTGGCAGAAGCAGTAAGAAGGTAAATCAAAATGAAAGAAACTTCTGGGCTCCAAGGAATCTAGAACTTCTGTCCAGAACACAGCTCACGTTGCTCCCAGAGAGGCAGGTGATGAAGCATTTACAGTCTAGGACACCTTATATACTTCAAGTAAGTGAATGTGAAAAACAGATTATGCCAGGTCTCACTCACAAGCCAGCACTGTCATCCAGAAAGTGCCTTTGCTTAGCACAGTGGTCCTCAACCTTCCTCATGCCTCCTAATACTGTAACCCTTTAATACAGTTCCTCATGTGGTGGTGACCCCCAACCATAAAATTATTTTCATTGCTACTTCATAACTGTAATTTTGCAACTGTTATGAATTGTAATGTAAATATCTGAAATGCAGGTTGTATTGTCATTGTTACAAAGGGGTCGCAACCCACAGGTTGAGAACCGCCGGAGTCCTGAGTGGGCTGAGGCTTTCCCAGCTGATGACTGTTTCAACACATTAATCCATTTAAGAATTTGAATTCCTCATCCTGCCCTTGATTGATGATCACAGGCATTACATTATGGGCACCCGTGAATATGGAGGGGGGCATGCACCTGGTGCATTGTGATCAAAAAACACTTTTAGAACAAAAGCAAAGTATCCCTCAGAAGGGCCACCCCATATTGAACAAATGTCAGAGCTCTTGGCTTTAATGCCATGCTGCCAGCTGTAGCCCCCAAACACAACCAATCATAGGAGACTCTTGATCAAAATATCTGCAGGGGCTGAGCAGAGCTCATAGAAAAAAAAAAAAGTGTCCAAACATTTCAGGGCCTTAGATGTGCACCAGCACATCCTGTGCTCTCTGCCTCTAAAACACCCTCAACTCTAACTACTTGTAATCATCACCTTGGGGGCCACCCACGTGGTCCAAACCCCACCACACCACTCTCTCTCTCTCACTTTCTTCACACACTCTTCTCTCTCTATTTTTTATTATGTAACATATTACACAGATACCAAATTAGATAAAATAACAAGTCTTTATATATCTATCACTCAACTTTAATAACGTTTAACAATGACCATTGAAGAGCCAATATTATTTTATCTTCACTCATCAGCCTTCTTCACGCTTTCTTTTGAATCCATTGTGTTGTCCCATCCATTAAAAAAAAGTTTCAGTGTAACTTTCTTAAAGATAAGGCATCTCTCTTTTAAAATATTACTACAAAAACGTTTTGACACCTCCAAAAGAGTCATTGTAACATTGATATATATTCATGCAGTATTTACATTTTCTTATAAAGGACACACATGTGTGTGTTTGTGTATACATATAATTGCATAAACACACACATATTCTGACAGTCTGAATTAGTGTTTTGAAATATAAACCCTGATGTGTTGGGGTTAAGAGGTGGAGCTTGTGGGAAGCACCTAGGTTGTGAGGGTGGAGTCCTTAAGAATGGAATTCATGCCTCTATGAAGGAGGTCTGTGGGAACGTATTTGACCTTCTTTCCTGTGAAAATGCACCAAGAAGGTGCCGTGTATGAAGCAGAGAGTGAACCTTTGTCAGACACCGAATGTGTCAGGGCCTTCAGCTGGGACATCGCAGCCTCCAGGACGGTGAGCATGAACTTCTGTCATTTATAAATTACTCATTCCAAGGTATTTTGTTATAACAGCCCAAAGCCAACAAATAAATATATGTATTTGTATGTGTAATTGGCTACTGGACGACATGGGTTTGTAGTAAGGAGTCTACTTACACACAAATGTTTATTTGCCTCAACCACGCTGAGATGGTGAAACCAACTCCTGCTCTTCCTTCTCCGCCTCAGCTGACCCAGCGTGCAGACGAAGCTGATAACAGCTGGTGTGATGATTCACCTCACCTAGTGAAAACTGCATGTGTTTTCCCTTTATTACAATTTTCTTAATAACTTGGTCTTTCCTCTAACGTACTTTCTGGTAAGAACACAGAATATAATACATACAGCAGACAAAGTATGTGTTAATTGTCTATGTTATTGGTAAGACTTCTAATCAACAGTGAGATATCAGTGGTTAAGTTTTTGAAGAATCAGATTTTATATGCAGATTTTCAACTCCACATTGGTTGGCACCCCTAAGCTCCACATTGTTCAATGGCAAGCTGTGTATGTGTGGGTGAATACACATAACTAGAGATAGATAGATAGCAGTACGTGTAATACATAGTTTGTTTAAATGTGTGTACAAATTGGAACTGATTGCTATGTTCCTTCAGTCTGTTTTGATCCACAGGGCTCCCCTTTACTTCTCTCTGTCTTTCAGGGATGGTGCTATTACAGTTTGACCTAGAGGACCAGCTTCTGTCTTTGCCCCTCTAACTGGGCTACCAGCTAGCTTGGCTTTACAACTACACGTTTCTCCACTCAGAAACTTGAATTTAAAGTGTAAATCTCATCACCTGTCTCCTTGACTAGATATTCCAAAACTTTCCCCTTTGCTTCTGCTCAGTGACAGTCTGCACCCTACAGACCGCGTCCACCCATCTTTGCACTCGCATCCCCCCGCCTCCCCTTAGTCACTCTCTCCAGCCACATTAGTTCTTTTCCTCTGACTCCAGATCATGCCAAGACCTCAGGATCACTAACCTTTCTGCTGAAAGGCCCTCTCCAGATGTTGCCATGACTTCCATTGAGGTCACCACTTACATGTTACTTCTCAGAAAAGACTAGTCATCAAAATAGTGCCCACAAACCACCCATGTTCACGTTTCTTTGTGTTTATCTTATTCTACATCAACAGGATGAAGCCTCTGGATCCAATGCTCGGTTCTCCTTTGTCAACCCCTGGAGCCCAGCATGAGCGTGGCATGGAAGTGTTTGTAAAATATCTGTAACTGTACCCCTATGCCTAGTGAACAATATTTGATATTTTTCTATTCAGTGTTACTGTCTCACCACCAGCCTCAATTATTCCATAATCCCATTGTGCTTTTCTATAGCTAGGCATTATTCTCAGTGATTTGGTGGCCCTTGTCACCTCGCTGCCACCCCCAGCTGGGCTGAGGCGACTCAGGAATGCACATCCAGGTTGAGATATCCTGGGCCCCCTGCCCTGCTGTGTCTCACTGGGGTTGCTGGACAGAGAAGAGTCCCAGACATAGACATCTGCTATTTGACTTGCAATGTGGAACTTTGTGAGATGTTTACATGTATTATCTCACTAAATTTCCATTACCCCAATGTTACAGGTGAGGAAATCACAGGGAACAGCATCTACAAAGGCTAAGACCATGTTCAAAAACATTTAGCAGAAATCCTAGGGCATTAAATCTATCCAAGGTAGATGGAACAAAAGGGATATTAGGAAGAAGGGTCTGAGATGAGACTTTAAAGGAAAGGGACTAATAAGCTGTGGTCAGGAATCAATGAGAGGGGAATATTTAGAAGGGGCGGCAAGTCCAGTGAAGCCAGGGTATTGGTTTTTTTTGTTTTTTGTTTTTTTTACTCTGACCTATAAAACTATGTGACTCAATCCCTGATGAATTCACTCTGTCCTATTTTACCTTTATTTCCTTCACTTTGGCTAAATTGTCCTTCTTTTCCTTGAACATGTCGTAGACTAAGCGATCCCTGGGTTTCAATCATGACATAAAGTTTATTATACTTTTCCATCCATGGCTGCTGAGCCCCCGGGACTTTGAGAAAGTTCAGGTTTTTAATAAGCAAAATAAGCATTGCCACATTTTTACTTGCTGGTTCCTTTTCCTAGACAACTTTCTACCTTCATCTTCACATTGGTGGTTTCTTTTTAATATGAAAGTTTTCATTACCGTGGGTTTTTCCTGGAAAACACAGCCTCAGACACAGAATTTCTGGTAAGCGATCAGACTGGGTTTTACCGGAGAGGAGGGTTAGCAGATGGTGAGTGTGAGACAGAGAAGAGTGGAGAACTTCATTGCCCTGTTTTCTGCTGTGGGCAACTTGAGCAAAATAAGCATTGAAAATCCATGTCAAATGAACCTTGAGATTGTTCAGATGGTGGAAGGTGGAAACTGCTTCTTCCTAGATGCCATCTGCCCTTGGTCTAGGGTTGCCCAGGCTGTCTTAATGCTCTTATCCTTCTTGGCTTGTACGTCTGTGAGACCCTGATGGTTTCCTAAGGACACTTCATGCTGCGACTTCAGAGGAGCCCTGGGCAGAGTGCAGTAGCTGCCAAGTGTGGCTGAGGCAGGGACGCACAGGTGGGCAGCTCTCGGGCCCTGACTGCCAGAGCTACACCAAAAGCAAAAATGGTGGACAGGAGGAGAGGTGAGGTCAAAGATGCTCACCCAAGGTCACTTTCTCAGCAAGGCCTTCATCAACTATTCCGTCTAAAATGTTGTCGGTTAGCCCTCTGTCCCTCACTGACAATGTTGTGCCCAGATCACATAATCCCCAAAGACCACCAGGGAGACAAACTCGATACAAAAGCAAAAGAACCTTTATTCAAGCTCGAGCCTGGCCCCTCAGTTTACCTGTCACAGTGAGAGTGTGCTGAGGACCCCGACCCCTGGGTTCAGGGGGTTTTATTGCAGTTACTAGCAGGGTAGGGGATTTCCAGGCTGTGGCTACTTTAGATGCTTTTTTACATCTGTTAGTTGGGCTTGTATCAGATGGTTGATTTTCAGCTCTGGCTGCTATCTTGCAGGCGGGGTGATCACCCTGCTTGGCCTAGATAGACTGAAAGTGGCGGCTGCTATCTACAAAATGGAATTACTCTTGTTCTTTCAACAGATTTTTTAAATTTGTTTGTTTTCTTTAGTTTTTAGCTTTTTAATTCTGTAGCACTCAGCCCCCTGTGGAATTACACCTTTTTCTTGTTTGCCTACTTTTTTATTACCTGCCCCCTCCTACCAGAGCACAGTTGCATCTAGTCCTCTTCCCAATCTCTGGCATCCGACCGAGTATCCGCTGCACAATGAGCACTCAGTGCATAACTGAGAAACAGACAGAACATGACCTTGGAAAAACACTTGGGACTGACTGGTGAAAGTTCATGGAAACCGCCCTAGTATGTCTGAGTTTTATCTCTTCGTCTTGGGGAACATTTGTGTAGACAATTTTGTTCTCAATTTTGCAGCAACACAGGGTGCCCAGATAGTCGCCATACATAGGATGAAATGGGAAATTGTAACTAAATGTATCTTTATTACAAAATATTCCTTACAAAATTTTGCAAAGAGGTGACCAGTAACTATCTAGAGAATATTTTGTAAATATTTTGAAAAAATTTCTAACAGCAAGCGTTTATTCCAGAACTGTGGCACAAGTGACACTCCTTCAAATGCACAAGCTCCCCCGGCCCCAGCACCATCACTTCCCAGGGCCGCCTGTCAGGGTGAGGAGTGTGTGACTGGAGAAGGTCTGGGGGGAAGGCAGGACACAGATGTGCTTCCCCCTAACTGACACAATGTGAGGGCATATGGCACCCCTCTAGAGGCAGGACACAACTACACCAAGGACCTCACCTAATAAATGCAAACATTGTAACCTGATTGTTTGCACCTCATGTTAATCTGAAATTAACCAAAAGAAGACCAACAGGTTGGAGCTTCAAAAGAAGCTCATCCAGTTTGCAGAAGACCGGCCTTTGCTTCTAGTTTTCCGAGGCTGAGGAAATCATACCACATCTCTGAGATAAGTATTTTCCTCCTAAAAGCTAAGGTCTCATATTACAGCACTGTTTCATTTGTGCCCGCCCACCCACCCACGTCTGGTGCTTTTAAGGAATTTCATTTGTAATTGCCCACTCTGGCTTCCAATGCTACTGTAGCCCCACGTTTGAGCCACATCTCCTCTTTATACCACTTGTACATGTTGCCGGCCTCTATAGCTGCTTTTCAAGGATATAATAAATTTTAAAAATGCTGTAAAATATTTGCTCATGTATTTTTTTTTTAATTTTTCACTTGTAAAACCAGATCCCAATGTTTTTGATATTGTAGGCCAGCAGATATCAGGTGGTTTTATTTGCTTTTGTTTTTGTTTTTCCTTCCTTTTTGTTTATATGTAAGGTCCAAATACATTAAAAAGTGCTCAGATATTAAGGGTAGAGCTCGATGTATCTACTGACTGTATATTTGCATACATAAATAATAAAGTTTTCCTACCATCTATGTAAAGCCCCTGTCAAGACACAGAACAATTTCAGTACCCAACGCTGAGATACTTATTATATCGACTTCCTTCATATTAGTTTTGCTTTTCTTTGCACTTTATAAAAATGGAATCATAATATAAATGTCTCTTCATGTCTCTCTTCCACCCATTATTGAGTCTGAGCTCTTTATCCATGATGATGCAAACACATACAGCTCTAGGGGTTTTGATATGAGTGTTTGTTTTTGTCTATTCTTTCACTATACAACTAGATCAAACTTAATTCACCAATTATACTATTGATGGATTCCCACTCCCATTTTCAGCTATGATAAATAGGGCTGCTTCAGATGGTCTTGCTCAAGCCTTTTGTGGGGTACACCCATTATCGCTCTTAGGTATATATCTAAGAATGCGATTCCTGACCCAAAGGGTAGATGCATGCTTAGATTTAGCCGTCACTGCCAATTTCCCAAAGTGAATGTAACAAATTATACTCTATTCAGCAATGTTTGTGAATCCTAGGTGTTCTGAGCCTTGGGGGGTGAGGGATTTGAATTCTGTTTCTTTGTGTCATCCCTCACTCTGCCCATGTGCTTTTTTTAGCAGGTGCTCACCAAATATTTGTTGAAGAACTCATTGGTTTCCTCTCCCATTGTGAGAAAAATATCTGACCAAATGGTGAGACTCATTTCCACTCCATCTGAAGGCACCCTAGGTGCCCACCAAGATGGTGCCTTGGGAACTGTAATTGCTGAAGCGTGACATTTTGCTTTTCTTTGTTTTAAGAATGTTTCTGTCCTAATAAATTATCATTACTTTCATGATGAATCATTTCATGAATAATTAATCTGATCAAAACCAGAACCAGATTTTCGTCCTGCCATGCAACTGAGCTGTGTAACAAATGCACAGTGCCCTGGAGGAGCAATTATCTGCAGACTGACCAGTGCTCCTTCATTCTCGGGAATCACGTTCCTCTCCTGGGAGATGACAACATCACACAGGCAGGACTCTAACTGGCCCCAAGATTGGCATTCAGTCCTCTCCCTGGCAAGGCAGTGTGTGAGCAGGGAGAAACAAAGAGGACATTTTAGTGAAAAATGATAAAAGTGAATGAGATTTGAATGCTGTGTATGTAACAGGGTGTACTTTGCAAGGGTCTTAAAAGTATAAACTTCCATTTCTTAGATACAAATTGAAGATAATAATATTTATTATGTAGTGGATTTTGTATAAAGATGCAAAATTTTGATACGTGAGGTAGGTGCTGGGATCTAAGGGCAGTGAGGGCAACAATACGACATGCAAATTAATAGCACTAAACACTTAGCCACATTATCTCATTTAACCTTTTTAAAGGTTGCAAATGAGCATGGGATCACTAAATAGTTCTGTGAGTCACATGTTCTTCCAAAAAGACGCAGACAGTTTGGTTATGCCCCTTCCACTACACACCTTGGTTAAATGCCTTAAGTTTTCTCCCTTCTTTTAGATCTAGCAAATGTATGGTTGAATTATAATTGTAAATGCCGAAAAATTGTATTACCTATGTGTCTCACATAAAGATCAAAATTCACACAAACAAATATAAATGAACAACTATTATGAGTCAGTAAGCTTAAACAGCCCCTGTCCTCCAAGAATAAATTATTAAAAGATTTTTAGAGTTTCTGCAGAAAGCAGCCTTACATTTGGCTCTGAAAAATTAACAGGTGGATAAAGGGTAGGACTGTCCCTCTGTGCAAATACTTGGAAATAAGAAGAAACAAATTGTATTCTGAGAAATCTGAGAAGCTACTTTGCTAGGGAAATAAGGATTTGGGGGTGGAATGAAAGCATCAAGAATTGAGGCTGGAAAACAGATGGAGGCCAAATGGGAACCCAATTAGTGTCACAAAGTCAAAAGTGAAAGTACTAGGACCAGAATCCACTATTCCCGGGGGCTGATTTCCTATGGGAAGCCTTTCAGCGCATCCCCTGGTCTTGAGAAGATAAAATGTGATTGGGCCTGATCATTACTCATCAGAGAGTTGGGGGCAGGCTCCCCCTGAATAGTGTGGGAACGAAATTGGTACCTCATTTAGACAGCACAGCGTTCATTCTCTTTGTGCACTTAGCAGGGAGATTGGTCCCTCTGCCATTATTATGAGCCATGAAGTTCTCAGATTTTACTGCTGCAAGTGAATCAAGCCATTTTCCAAAATGAATTATGGATCATAAACACTTTGGGTGGCTAGAGTGTTGCATTTTTGTGAAATCCATATTTGGGGTGGACATTTATTGAGCACATAACTATTATGAAGTGTTAGCTGCAACATAAGTTTGGCTCCTGGTTGACTCAGCACCAGAGTTTAACTTGTTCATTTCTGAGTGTTGGATTCCAATTTCTGCCTCTAAAACTCTGTCTTCCTACATATGCTGCCATGTTTTTGTTTCTTTGTTTATGTAACCAAGACTTCATATGCTGTTGCTCTTATATGGATGGACTTTGTTTTACCTTTGTGCATCTTAAAATTGAATCTCTCTCTCTCTCTGTCTCTCTCTCTCTCTCTCTCTCTCTCTCTATATATATATATATATATATATATATATATATGTATTGAGCCTTCTGGGGGCAGTTTCCCCCTGTTAGAATCAATCATTCTCCTCTGCATTCTCTATCTACATATGTATGTCTGTCTATCTATCTATCTATCTATCTATCTATCTATCTATCTATCTATCTAACAAAGGTCAGTGTTTGTGTTTTACCTACCCCTCATTTAGATTATAAGCCCTCTGAAAGCAGCAATTATGTCTTTTCAGCTATTGGCTGGGTCATGAGAATCAGGCATTGCACTAAGCTTGAGGGGCCAGAGCAGAATGGGTGCTGCCCAAGGCACTGATGGCAACCAGGGTCACAGATGTTAAAATCCAGTGTACCTGGAGCAAAGCCCAGGGAAACTGCAGGTGTGAGGGTGACCCAATGTGTTTCTTGCTACAGAATATGTGGGGCAGTGCTACTCCACAGAAATATAGTTTGAGATGGCCCTGGGGAAATGAGATTGATTCAGCAGGCAAATACTAGGAGAAAGAAAATGTGCAAAGAGAGAAAATCATGTTTCCAGATAAAACAGAGCATCAAGTTTTGGGGAAACTGCAAAAACTCAGAATAATTGGACAAAGAATAGGTTTTTGATCTGTAGGTATTCCAAGGTTGCAGGGGAGGAGGGCTGGAGAAGGTTAATGCATACTGTGTGCTCATTAGGTTCCTACTATGTGCCAGGGGCTTCATGCTTTAAAGTCTTGTTCAATATATAATCCTTTTAGGAAGATATTATCCCTATGTATCATGTAAAGACAGAGAGCCTTTGAGAGCTGTGCACAGGTGCTCAGCATACCGGGGGCAGCTGTGGCCTCTGTCTTTTCCCATTATTCTTGCACCACACCATATGCTTTTCCAGACAGTTACTGACCACAAGAACATCCTGGGATCATGCAGATTTGAGCTTTCAGTCGTACAGCACTCTGCCTAACACTACCAAGTTCCTCATAAGCCCACTATGAGTGAGAGCATGAGTTCACTAATCATGGGAAGTCAGTTTTCTAGAATTACAAAACCTAACCTTCCTGTCCATGGGACATAAAGAGAAATACAAAGAAAAGATACCTAACTTTGATTTAAATGAAATGCTTGCTGGAATCCGATGCATTTTGAATCTATCATGTGCTTCCCGAAGAGCCCTAGAGAGAGAAAAGTAACAGAAATGTAAATCAGAACCCTTTGATGGGAGTGGAGAAGTAGCTATGTCTCTGAATCTAAGTTCTTTATCAGTTAAATATGGATATCAATGGCTACTCATAATTGTGAAAACTATACATGTTAAGACATGTTGAAGTCCCAGCATATACTATAGATGCAAAATTCACAAACTGTGTATTAAAATAATCTAGTCGTTAAGATGAATAGCCAGAATTTTTATCAAAATTATTCTCAAAACTGGGGATTTGCCAATTCCTAGAGCATTTTCAAAAAGTAAAATTCTGACAAAGCCATATTCCTTACAAGTATCATGACTCCTCTTAAAATATCTCATCCTTCTCCTTGCTATGATTGTTATCTCCCAGGGGAGCACAGAGGTCCTGTGACTCTCATAATTTCATGGAATCATTGAAACCAAGAGATAAAAGTGACATGAGAGACCATATACTCTAACTCCACTTTTTAATATTTGAGAGAACCAGTCTCAGCACTGTGCCTTTCTTTGACGTTCTGACATCTCATTTGTAACACCTTCCCTTCCCTTAGGGCACTGGACGAACAGTGGTCTCTCCAACTGTGGAGAACTCCAATCTCTTTACAGAGGTAAAGAACTCCAAGCTCTTTACAGAGCTTCCATATTTTCTTTACTAAGCTCCACAATCTCATCCCTGGAAAGTTCCTGACATTAATAACAACACTTTCATGGTAGGACGCATAATCCCCTCACAAGAGGTACACACTCTAACCCCCAGAACCTCTGCATATTTTACATTATTTGGCAAGACAGACTTTGCAGATTGAATTAAATGTAGAATTGTGAGATGCGAAGATCACCTCGTATGATGTGGGTAGGTGTGATGTTATCACCGAGTCCTTGTACGAGGAAGTCTGGGGTGGCACAGTCAGACAGGGAGATGTGAAGATGGGAGCAGATTTCAGCAGGAGAGAGTTGAGGATCTTTACTGCCGTCTTTGAAGGTGGAGGAAGGCACCATGGAGCAAGGATTGCAAGCAGCCCTCGGAAGCTGGAAAGACATCCTCCTCCAGAGCGTCCAGGAGGAATGTGTCTCCACCAACCTACTTATATATTTCCCTCCACAATTGCAAGATGATAAGTTTGTGTTGTTTTAAGCTCAGGAATCATATTTTAAAGAAATAATTAGAAATTAATACTTACTTAAAATAAATTCCAGGTTGGGTTGGTGCCTGTAGCTCAGTGAATAGGACACTGGCCACATACACTGACGCTGGAGAGTTCGAGCCTGGCCTGGGCCTGCCAAGCAACAATGACGACTGCAGCCAAAAAATAGCCGGGCGTTGTGGCAGGGGCCTGTACTCCCAGCTACTCGGGAGGCGGAGGCAAGGGAATCACTTAAGCCCAAGAGTTTGAGGTTGCTGTGAGCTGTAACGCCACAGCACTCTACAGAGGGCACATAGTGAGACTCTGTCTCAAAAAAAATAAATAAATAAAATTAAATAAATAAATAAATTCCACCTCTCAGCCAGAACTCCTTCCTATAATCGTACAGAAGGAGTCTCACACCCCAGCCTCACTTTATTTGCTTCGTTCATGTCCCTTGGCACAATCTGTAATTATTTTGACCATGAGTACCTTTACTTCTTTTAATGCTGTTTCTTTAAGTACAGTGTAAATTTCAAGAAGCTAAGGTCCATGTTGTCTTGTTTATATTTGTATTTTCAGTGTTTGAAGAGTTCAATAAATAAGAAACTTGAACATCAAAAAAAAATTAATAAATACCCAGTGAAAAAGCAAAGGCTAGGATCTTTGGATTTTCTAAGTCCAGTGATACATTCCTTATGCCCCAAATCTTTGTGGTCCATCCAATAAAACTCTGTCCTTTCATGATTCTGCCCTTTCATGCTGACTACCCTGCCTGTTACCTTATTTGAGTGCAAATTACTCATAATGGAAAAGGCACGGGCTCAGGAGCCAGGAACCTATATCCAATTCTAAGGAAAGTTAGGAAGTATTCCCTGTGAGTCTGTTTCTGTGCATATTAAAGAAAAATAACAACAACAAACAAAATCTGTCTTTTCAAGTTGTTAAGAAAATTAAATGAAATATTATTATTTAAAAAGCTTAGTGTCTGACACAACCACTATTGTTTATAAATTATAATCTTTTAATGAATCTAGATCAAATGTCACTTTTACTTAAAGGAGGTAATTTTCAGTTACCTTTGTCTGTATTTTCTTTTCTTTTTTTTTTTTTGTAGAGACAGAGTCTCACTTTATCGCCCTCAGTAGAGTGCCGTGGCATCACACAGCTCACAGCAACCTCTACCTCCTGGGCTTAGGCGATTGTCTTGCCTCAGCCTCCTGAGTAGCTGGGACTACAGGTGCCTGCCACAATGCCCGGCTATTTTTTTTTTGTTGCAGTTCGGCTGGGGCTGGGTTTGAACCCGCCACCCTCGGTATATGGGGCCTGCGCCCTACTGGATGAGCCACAGGCGCTGCTCTGTCTGTATTTTCTTATTCAACATATTAAATTAGGTATAATCTGGAGACAATACAGGACTTGAAGTCAGTAGACATGTGTTCAAACCCACTTGCTACTTATGTTTTTTTTGGCTATAATTCAAGTACTTAACTTCTATTTCTTTATCTACAAAACTAAAATAATCAACAGCTAAATCAAATAACTTATAAAATTAAACAAGTTGTTCAGTATCAAAGTATTTAGTAACCAGGGATCTAGGAGCTATTTCACATTTGTTCACTGTGTTAACAGATAAACACTCTCACCCCCAACTTTATTAAGGTACAAGTGACAGAAAAATTGTACAAACTTAATGTGTACAACATGATTCTTGGATACACTTGTATATCGTGAAAGGATTACCACCTTCCATCTGATTAACATGACTACCACCTCACAGTTATGTTTTTAGATGTTTGTGTGTGTGTGTGTGGTGAGAACATATCATATCTATGTTCCTAGCGAATTTCACATGTACAGTGCTGTGTTATTAACTACAGGTACCATGCAGTGCATTAGATCCCCAGACACAGAAACGTGGTGTCCGTTGACAAACACCTCTGTGTTTCCCTCCCCAGCCCCTGGAAACACCCTTCTCTTCTCTTCTGTGATCTCAGCTTTCTTAGACTCCGCATGCAAGTAAAATTGTGCAGTATTTGTGTTCTCACTTATATAAGTGGCATAATTCACTTAACATAGTGACCTCCAGGTTCATCCACACTGTGACACATGACAGAATTTCCTTCTTTTTTTTTGTAGAGACAGAGTCTCACTTTATCGCCCTCGGTAGAGTGATGTGGCATCACAACTCAGAGCAACCTCCAACTCCTGGGCTTAGGCGAGTCTCTTGCCTCAGCCTCCCGAGTGTCTGGGACTGCAGGTGCCCACCACAACGTCCAGATATTTTTGGTTGCAGTTTGGCCAGGGCTAGGTTTGAACCTGCCACCTTTGGTATATGGGGCCGGTGCCCTACTCACTGAGCGAAAGGTGCTGCCTAAATTTCCTTCTTTTTAAGGTTGAATAATATTCCGCTGTATACAGTTGCCCCCTGTTATCCACAGGGAATTGGTTCCAGGACCTGTCATGGCTATCTAACTACTCTATGGATGCCCGAGCCCCTGAAATACAAGGCTGCAGTGTTTACTTATAACCTGTGCAAATTCCCTCATGTGTGTTTCATAGGTTACTAGGTTACTTAGAGTACCTAATACAACAGAAATGCTATGGAAGTAGTTACTATACATGCTGAGTACACCTTATCTAAAATACTTGGGAAAACAAGTGGTTCAGATTTATTTTTTCAGGTTTTGGAATATTTGCATTATACCTACTGCCAGAGCATCCCCAATCCAAATATCTGAACTCTAAAATGGTCCAGTGAACATTGTCTTTGACCACCATGATAGCACTCGAAAGTTTTGGATATTGGAGCATTTCTAATTACGTAGTTTTGGATTGTGGATACTCTGTTTTTATTGTATTATTTAGTAAATAGGAAAAAACTATATACATGTTCAGTGTAGACTCAATTTTTTAAATTTTTGATCCATAGTTGGTTGAATCTATAGCTGTAGAAACCACAGGTACAAGGCTTACCCCAATTATACCATATTTTCTTTATTCATTCATCTATAGATGAACGCTCACATTGATTCTAAATATTCCCTGTTACAAAGAATCAGTGTCATTGCAAAGAATCAATCAGTTGACAAATACGTGAACTTAAACATCAGATTTATACCTCCCTCACTGCATGCTTTCTTGGGGGCTAACCATGCTGAAAATATGTCTGCAAAGTGAGGTTCTGATATTCACTGCCAATCTTGTTCATCACATTATATCCCATTCTTGAGTGTTTTTTAGGGAAATACACTGTAATTAAAAGCAAAATCTCCTCCCAACTTACGAAACTGCTCCACAATGATAAAGGAGAAAAAATTGTTGTTGAATAAGCAATGAGCAAGAATGTGACACATCCCTCAGGCAATCTCCTAAAGGATTGCAAAGACTGAAGAAAAATATCACCCTTATACATGCTAATAAGGTCCATTACATACATGTTCCCAAGATGAGCAATCCCTGAGTCAAATGAGGGGACTTGAGATACCATCTGTCACACCTAACATATCAGGTCCCCTGGTAATGGGGGTGGCCATTTGTGATAGCTAATTGCCTTTGCGCAACAGTAAAATACACTTCTTTCATCTTCATGGCAGGAGGTAGTTGGAGTGAGACACTCTCCAAATTGCAGTGCCTATTTGCGTACAGAAGCTGAGATGTAGGGTTCCTATAGTCCTTGATAATTACAAAGGGATAACTGTGGTCAGAAAGATGTAAATGCTAAAACACTTTAAAGAGGTTTATTCTGAGTCAAGTATGAGTGCCCATAGCCTGGAGCTGTAACCTGAAAGTTGTGAGTAAGTGGACTCCCTGCGGAGTCTGGTTTTATATGTTTTAGTGAGACAGGAGTTACACAAAAAGTCATATATCAATACATGAAAAGCACACATTGCTGTGGCCCCAAAAGGTGGGGTATCTTGCAGCAGTGGCCTACAAATCATAGGTGGGTTTTAGGGATTCTTTAGTTTACAATTGGCTGAATGAGTTAAGCTTTGTATAAAGATCCAGCATTAGGAGAAACAAATGCTTGAATTAATCTGCAGTTTTCGTAGGACACCGAGTTAGATGAGGAAGTCATCCATCTCCCATGGGGTACCACACCAGAACCAAGAGGGAAACTTAATCCTGTGGAATCAGGTGAACGAAGCCTATTCAGTGGCTTTATCATCGGTAGGTGTGACTCCTTAGGGCTCTTAGAAAGGAATTCTGGCAAAGAAAAAGGTTAGTGTTCAGATCCACAATTGAAAAAGTCTAGCAGTTAGTTAAGAAATAAGATTATAAAAAATATATAGGGGTTCATAGAAATGGTTACATTCAGTCTTTTGGAGGAAGAGGGAGAATATTCTAGAGTTGCCAATAGTAGAGAAAAAATGGCCTGTGCACAGAACAGTGGAGTCCTCAGGGCGTCCTGGGCGTTTGCTTTTCTGTTTCAAAGCAAAAAGAGAAATGGAATTGAGTTTGCTGGTTCTGTGTGACACGTTCACAGAACTCCAGGGACAGGAAAGTTTGAGGAAACAGCAGGGCTAGGAGATGGGTTTCACGCGAGGATGCTTATATAGAAAGAATATACGTATGTGGACAGAATGAGTTAATGAGTGAATGAACCAACAAGCAAGTGCAGCCAAATGCTTCTTCCACCTCCTGTGAAGTGATCTCTAAGATTCTCCACAGAGGTTTGCCGTGATGGATAAGAGGGCTAGAGCCTCTTTCTTCTTCTTCCCTCCGGCCCAGTGTCTTGACTCAGAATTTAACTAATTCACCTGGGGCCAGGAAGTGACCTTCACCCCATTAATTGCCACATGTTACCACGACAGGAATCATCATTTCACTGCTGAATGCAATCATTGCTTCCAGTTACCATAATGACAGCCCCCTCCCTGGCCACCTGCCTTAAGCTTGGATTTAGAATCTCAATTGATATGGATAAAATTTAATGCAGCACAAAATATTACAGAAGAAAAATGACACCATAAAATGCACCTTTTGGTGGTGAGTCATTTTAGTGCTGGGCAGTATGTCCTTGGAGACAGGTCATTAACAGCCTTCTGCACACAGGCTATTGTTCTGCTGCTTGTCGCCTGCAGGTGGATGTGGGCATGTTGTGGCAGGAGAACGGTGAGAGGAGCCAGAGGAAGGTGTCTAGAGGCTACACATTCAGCAAACGTTCTCTGAGCAGCTTCAGTGCCTGTGCTGGGCTCTGGGGCAGGTCTACTGATAAATGTGACAGGATTCCCTCTCTCACAGTCTAGCTGTGCACACAGAATATTTTATGGGTGGTAATTGTGCCAAAAGTAATAATAATAAAAATAAAGAGCACTATCTATTATTCATGGAGCACTTACTATATGCGAGGCACTGAGCTAAGAGTTTTCACACCATATGTCAACATATGATCCTAGCTGTGAAAAATTGGTTTGTAATAGATTTCAAGGTCCTACGGGGATCCAAATACTTACTTTTGGAAGGAATCACAAGGACCCCTCATATCTCACCTCTTTACTAAAAGTGGTGTATAATCTAGTGTTGGTAAAGAATGCTTTGGGGAAATCCCATGTGCCTGGCCAGAGCTAGAAGAAAGGAGGTGAGAACTCTGGATAGAGAAAGTAGAGATGAAAGAAGCTCTACATTCACAGGAAATATACATATATATACACAAATACACATATCATTTTATATATAAAATATATACATATAGGAAACACATACACACATGTACGTATACACACACACATATATATAAACCTCTATCACTACAAAGGAGAGCGAGGTGGTAAAAGTGACATTTGGGAGAATGGCTTGAGAGAATATAATATGATTACAACAGTTAACTCTTGAGTTTGCATCTTGTAGGGAAACAACTTTGCTTTCTTCTTGGAGTGGGAAGGTTTCACTGCTCTACAACATCTTTAAGCATATGAATGACACGGTGGATTTGGAAGTGCATACAAACATGATTCTTCCTCTAGAAGAGCTGCCATTCAGCATTGAGCCTCAAGAAAAACAAACCAAACAAAACAAAAAAAACTTCAAGGTGAAGCTTTCCGTGTGTGTGTGTGTGTGTGTGTGTGTGTGTGTGTGTGTGTGTTTCCATAGCACTCACCGCCTTTTAATATACGTATTATCTCATTTATGTGTATAAAATGTTTGTTATATCCTTCTTTCATTAAAATGGAGGCTACAAAACTGCAGGAATTTGTGTCTGTTTTGTTTATTAACCTCTCTCGAGTAACTGCACAGCAGGTGTTAAAAATAAAACCAATAGGGTGACGCCTGTGCCTCAAAGGTTTAGGGCGCAGGCCCCATATACAGGAGGAGGTAGGGTCAAACCTGGCTCTGGCCAAAAATAAATAAATAAATAAAACCAATAAATTATATTTGTAATATATTTTATAGGAAAAAGAATATGAGGAATAATACTAAATTATAATTACTAGATACTTCTTAGTGATTAATTCATCTTCAGATTTTGTTTTTAAATAAGTTTAAATTTTCTAAAGCCTCACATGTTATTTTAAAAAGTAATGTTACACATAAAAATAAATAAAATCAAAATAAATTAGTGGAGTTTTCATTGCATTTGTGTCAGATCCTGAGGTTCAGAAATGTCCACCCTTAAAAGTACAAATAAAGAAAAGGTTCAACTTTAGTAGCACTTCAAATTTTAGTTTGTCAGAGTAAGCAGTAGATATTATAGTAAAAAATAAAAACAGATGGGGCCATTGTAAGTTTCATTCATTTATATTTATGCACATAAACTTTAAGTTGAAAGATACACAGACTGAAGTGAGGGGCGAAACATAAATAAACCTTTCAATGTTCTAAAATTAAATTTCAGATATCCACTTTATTGTTACTAAATTAGAACAAATTTATTTTTTTTTAGTTCCTAAGATGTTCCTGCAATAACATATTTAGGGCTTATGAAACACCTGTCTTTGGCACATGATTGTCCTGTGAACTGATTGTGTAGGGCCCAGGGGAGGTGACGGGCAGAGAGAACCCAAGTGGCCCCTAGCTGGAGGGTCTGGACATGGGGATTAGAAATGCACATGCAAATAACCCCAGCAACCTCCGAAACTGATGGAGGAGAGGAAGGAGGTTCAGTTTCCATTGTCAAAGGACAAAGACTTGCCTCACGTTTGTCTTCTTTATCAGGCTCTCTGGTCTAATTTTATTGGTACAAGAGTCTCGTTAACTCATGAGCTACTTGTTAACTTTTCATAAATGTTCTCTTCTTTATTGTTGAGATGTGAGATATATAATTTAGACAGTCTAACAATCTGAAGATTTAAGCTAATTAGGAAAGAGAAATCAACCCAAATTCTTTTGTTTGTATAGCTAAAGATAATGAATGAGTCCAGATAGTAAATTACTTTTCCAAAGTTAGGTAAGTTTCTGAGACACTGCCTATTAAGAGAACCCACAGCAATTAGTATTACTTTGGAAGTGTGGACTAGGCAAGGTCATCCATTACATACGAGAATTGGAGAAAATTAAAATAAAATCACAGAGAAATTACAATTTGGGCTGAATTTGAAAAGTGAAAATTGCAACCTTTCCATTTGCATGTATTTCCAAAGCACTTACCACATTTAATACATTATCTAATTTACATACACTAGTGTTTATTGTATGTCTCTCAGAAGAGAAGGAAAGGATTCCAAACTGAATGACTAGGTGTTCCACAGATTATTGCCAATACCATGCCCTCAACCTATGTGATCCAGAGAAGTTGAGTAATATTTGAATAGAATTTAGATATGAAAACTCCTAATGGAATTTGTAATCCTAGAGAAAAAGACTAAATCAAACCACTATTAATATTAATAAGTTCTCTTTTGTTATTAATGTTGCTATTTAAGATCAAGGCATTGCCATTAAATATAATTAAGACTTGGAAGAGTTTATTATGTAAAATTCGTAGAACTTGCATAATTCAAGTGGTGATTATTAATAAACCATATCATTAACAATACTGTCTTATCTTCATCTGGCATTTTTTTTTAGAACAGAGACATTATTAAAATACTGCTATACTTTGTCAGGGGTTTACTCATCTTGCCCTGGGGAACACTTTTTCCTTTTATTTCTGGTCCACATTCAGTTGTTAGAGGTAATCGTGGGTATGCACTCTTAGATACTTCTGTAGAAACTGCTCCCTTTCCTAAATCCCATCCCCGTTGCCCACCCTCCCTTGATTAAACCTTATATAATCTTTAAGTTCAGTTCAAAAGCCACCTCCCTAACCCTTCCCACTCCGGTAATCAGTCTCTTCCACATCCTGCTCCTGGAAGGACATGTGTGTGAATCCTTTTAAGATGGAGAGATTCTGAGATCCTCAAGCTTCCACTAACAGAGAAGAAATTGCTCCGTGGCCCAGGTAGTGAAGTATAATCTGTGCACATACTCAAACTCATCAAACTCAACTAATCAGAGATATTCCCCTCGGATTTTTAAACTGGAACTTGTTAGAAATATTAGCGTTGCCCTCTTTAATCTTGCTCTATGGCACTTGGAAATAATTAAGATGACCCCCAACAAGGAACAGACTGGACAGTGGAGAAATTCCTCTTTTTCAAGACTATCAATATACATTACCTCAAAGACAATCTCATTTCTGCCCTTTAGTTTAAACCAATATATTCCTTACTTTTTTTTTTTTTTGGCAAATGTTAATAAGAACTGTGTTTCTTTCTCTCACAGTTTAAAAATATTTTAAAAAATCCTATATTATATAGGATTAATTACTATTAATATTATTACTAATTATATTAGTAATTTTTTTTTCTCACCACTATACAGCAGACCAATTGAAGACAGTGTCTTGTTTACCTTTGTGCTTCAATACTTGACACGGCTTCTGACATCTTAGATGCTCAATAAACATTTGTTAAATGACATAACTGTGACCAATCGTAAGTCCTAGGAGATACTTGCACAGTGACACATTATTCCCATTGTAATGAGATCATATGACTTACAGATTTTAAATGTAGTACTATTTTCTAATTCATCTGCTTAACTCTATCACTCTAGGACTTTCTAGTCACACACACACAGATTTTTTATAATATTTCCTCTATTTGTAATACTTCATCTCCCTGGGTCTCTTAGGCAAACCTGCTTTCATGATCTCTTCAAATATCAAAAACCTTTGCCCAGCATTTCATGATACAACTCCCTTTAGACAACTTTAGACATTTCTTTATCAAACATGTCAATGTAATTTTATTATTATCTCCTTCTGAAGGATTTTATTCTCATATTTATCCCTTCCCTTTCTAGAGTTTTAAATCTTAAAGGGATGCACATTTTATTTAACTTTGCATTCTCAGCCCCAGGATAAAGACTGACACAAGGTAAATAATCAATGTGCATTTGAGGGGACATCTCCTTGTAAAGTGCATTATTTGGATGATGGGCACAATTGTAAATTTGCCTCATACTGTACAAAAGCAATTTATGTAACCCAAATGTTTGTAACCCCACAATATTCTGAAATTTACGAAAATTTAAAAAGAATTTTCACCAAGTCATCTCCTAGGAAATGTCCAGCAACATTAAACATGGCACGTATTATTTGATCAATTTTATAGGTAAAAATATGCTTGCGATAATGCGCTTATTATGAACGGGAGCAGGCATTTTATTTCTCTAGTTCTCTAGCACACTGCCTGGCACATAAGGATGTGTGTGCGTGTCTCTGTGTGTGTGTCCGAGCTCTGCGTAAGTATGTATATATGTATGGCTGACTTCTGAATAACATGGTTTGAGCCATGCAGGTCCTCATACACAAGAATTTTCTTCAGCCTTTGCCAGTCCTGAGACAGTAACTGTCCACGAAGCTACCACAGATGACCAGGAAAGAATTTATTACTTTGCTGGCACAGGACGAAAAATGAGAGACTCTTTTCAAAGTATCAAATCCCCTGCATGTAAGCAGAAACACAGAGCTTTCACAGTGAGGGCCCTCAATTCTAGGCATTGTTTAGTTACCATTAATGACTCTAAAGTTCTATCTCTGCCAAGACAAAGCCATGACCTCTCCCCACTTGGGAGGCCAACAGATCCAGCCTCTGCAGGGCAAAGAACAAGAGACATTCCCCTGCCCCTCCCCAGACCTCCACCCAGGCAGGAATGCAGGTCTCAGTTTCCAAAAAGAGTGGGGAAGTTTTAAGGAGACAGAAAACATCATTATTATTTTTTTCTGGCCATTCCCTCTGTTACAAGATTGACTTCTCCTTTTCCTCTTCCTGCTTTGCCTACTGAATATGAAGATGGGGAGGATATACGTAGAAGATGACCAGGGCTTAGAAATTTAAATCAACTTCGCATAGTATAGTCCTTTTAATATTTGATTAAATAAAAGTAAAGTGAACTTGATTATATATTACTACTTAAAATGTCTCAAAGTCACTTTGCACTGAAAAATCTCACAACACATAAACACACAACAAAGGTTGAGTAAGGTCTGTGTTCCTTTTAGCTAAGTTTTTTTGTGAAAATCTAGCAAAACGGCAACTTCCTTAATAAGGTTTGCCAATTCTTGTCAATGCTTGACAGACCAGAGTTTAAGGATCTATTTAAATACCAATTACTTAGAAATGAAAAACAAACAAAAGAAACAAGGCAAGTGTCCAGCTTAATTTATCATAGCAGAGAAAAACATCCACTAATTAGGGCAGGAACAGGAGCTGAGCCCCACACCCAGGTCAAACAGTGCTACTGTGTAAAGTGGCCGTGAACTTGGAGATGCTGAGCTGAAGATCGGTGTCCCACACATTAGATCTGTTTGTGCCTCTTTTGCGGATAAAAGCTTCCCTCCAAAATATTGGGCCATGTGGTAGATGTCTTCAACCTCATGCACTCAGGGACAAAAGGCAGACAATTTTAGAAAAATGAGCCCCTGATAACGGACCACGCGCCCTGCTGTGTTCTGCTAGTTTAGAAGCAGTGCTGCTCTGCGATGTGTATGCGGCAAGTGCAGCCATTCTGGCTCCTGTGCTCAGAGGACCCCATGATCCGTTTGTGTTTTGCTGTGTCTGTGCTGAAATTGTTAATTATTTTATCTTTGAACTTATGTTCTGTAAGTGAAGTGCCATGGGACAATGAACTAAGCTTCCCCTTGCTACTGCGAAATTCAGTAACTTAAATCTAACACTGTGAAGACTTTAAATTATTTTGAGCCTTGAGAGAAATCTGGCTATGTAGCCTCAATCAGATAACGTGTCCCTACAACTTTTGCGCTTTTTCATGTAAATTATGTGAAAAGGACTTTGATGCCAGAGATAAGACCCCCTGGAAGGCGTCATCACCTCTCCTCATCAGGTATTGTAGCAAACTTCTTTGGAATGTATCAAGTTATAGCAAATCCAATTGCTATAACATATGTACTTACCTTGTATGTAAACTACCACAACTCTCTTCACTGCTTTTATAATTGAAATTTTACTCCCTCACATCAGAACTCTGTCCCATTCTTTTGGCATCTCTGTTTCCCTGGTGTTGTAAAGGTTTGCACTTGAATAAACTTTATATTTAATCATATTTTCTGAATCTCATTATTTAAGGTTGATAATACCCCATTCAATGTATAGCACACAATATCCCTTGAACATAGATTTTTGTGACCCCCAACATATGAAAAAGTTGAATGAGATTAAAACCAAACACAGAGCAAGTGTGGTATTGGTCTAAGAGGGTTTTTGACAATCCCAAGAAGCCCCACTTTCCAAACTAGCACAGAGCAGGCAGGAGTGTTATAAGAACATTGAATGAGCAGGAGACCCTATCATGTTCCATTTTCCCCATGTTATTTCCCTTTATTATCCAAATACTTGGAATTTAAAAAAAAATCCCAAGTAATTCAATTTCATAGTAACTGTTAAAAGAAAATTGCTGGCTACTCTTTCTGTCTCCTGTTTTGAAGATGGCTTCACCATCTGTACCTGCTCTTTGGTGACATCTCATCTGCCTGACGCACCTGTGATGAAAAAAGCAGCCGAACATCTGACATGTTATTTGTTATTATTATATTTTTGCTCTGATTCTTCTCATACAGAAAAAAAGCATTGAAAATTCAAAGATAGACCAGAAAAATATTTTTTAACATTTTTATATCAGATTGTCCGTACTTTTTCTCTCTCCCTAGAAATTCATAAATATAAATTGAAGACCAGATTCTCTGCCGAAGAAAACAAAGCGATTGAGTTTTTATTGTGGAGTTAAACAAACACCATTACCTCATATTTACTCCACCTAATTCTTAGTTACCAAATGAAACCAGGGAAACCGTATCAGCATGGGGTTCTACTGGAGTCACTGCTTTAGAATTCAGCCAAGGCAGCAAAATAAACGAGTGGCTGATATTATATGGTGCAATAGCTGACTGATGACTCTAACAAAATCCACATTCAACTCAGCAACCATTCTCTTATCCCATCTCTGCTTCACTCTGTTTTTAATGTATAAAGTGTATCCCAGCAAGACATTAACTTTGTGAATATAGCATACAATAAGAATTATATTTATCTAATTTCTTTTATGTTTTCTTATGTCTCCTTTGCCACTAACCTCGTCTGCCTGGGAAAGTCACCTTACTCTTTCTCAGCACTTATCTTAATTCTCTTTTTGCAGTTTTTGGCTGGGGCTGGGTTTGAACCCACCACCTCCAGTATATGGGGCCGGCACCCTACCCCTTGAGCCACAGCAGCCACCCTAAATCTCTTTTTCTATATCTCTTCAAGTTCTAGTAGATGAGTAGAGTTACCAGACTTATTTCTCCCTTCTTCATAATAAGCTGGGAAAATTTCCGTGTGTTCCCTATATTTGTTCTCTCTTTTTCTGTCACCTGCTGAGTAAGATTGACCTCAGGTCATTCAGCACACCTTCCCAAAACTGTGTTTTCTAGTAATTAGTTTCCTCATCTGTCAAAGAAACAGTGGGATAGTTTAATAACCTCAATAGCACCTTCTAATTGAGAGGATCTGTGATTTTGTCCTTGTACATTCTAGATTTAAGAGATTATAGAGTATTAAAGGGGAATTAAAATGAATGTAGTATAATAGTAAATATATATATATATATAGGGTTCTCTGAATGAGATACATGTACCAAGAAGTCGGAAACTAAAATAAAAAATAATCCATATTTTAACCAGGAGATATCTATGAAAATTATACTTGATGTAAATATCTTTTGATATTCTTAAAACAATATTCACTCACATGCGTTGAAAAATTTTCAAACTCTTTCATTCCATTTCTCATTTCTCTCTCAATTTACTAAAATTATTAGTAAGATACATGAATCCACATTTGCAAGGTATCTAGAAGTGTGTGACACAAAATATTATAGCTGGGAAAGTAAAGAGATATTTGGTCTTTTTCATTTAGAATTCTGCGAGAACTCTAGCCTGCCATTTGGGAGTCCAAGTTATACTCTGGTTATTGGAACCAAACTCTTTATCCCTTTGAAATGTGTCTATAGTGGAGAAAAATAAAAGAGTCCCCCTCTGTTTCCCCGTCTGTCACCGCACAGTATGACCCCACCGCAACCCCCTTCAAGAGCATGGCAAGACCATCCTAACTCTTCTCTCTTTTTATCTTCTGTTGCATTCTGATTTATTCTGGACTTTCTTTTTAGAATTCAAATTTGATAGTTTTGCTCCGTACTTAAAAAATAAAAAAGGCTTTCTTAATTAGTAAGTAATAAAAAACCAAAATTCCTTGTAATAGCCTCAGACCCCCCAGCTCCAATGTCATTCAACTTCCTGTCTCACTGGCCTCTCTGACTAGCTTCATTGGGGTGAACCAGTCTTTGCAGTTGTGGGGCTCAGCCCTGGCAGACGTGGGGCTCAGCCCTGGCAGATGTGGGGCTCACTTGGCATTTCTCCCCCTCCTACCTGGTGTGACCTCCCCCGAGCTTCCCCAATGGCTGAATCATCTTCATCCTTCAGGTTTAACACCAAAGGACACCTCCACAGACAGGGTTCCTTGGGAAACCTTAAGTTTTACCTTTAACAAGTATTCTCTGGCACATTATTTTAATTACAGCATTTATCACAAACAAACATGAATACGTATCTACTTCCTTTCAATCTGTTTGTATCCCTGGAATGTGAACTGAGGGGGACATAGGCCTTGGTTTTTGGTCCCCTCTATTCCCAGTGAGCGGTTAACATACAGGGGACACACTCAGAACAATATTCTATTTGTGAAGAAGGGACTTATTTCACAAATGTGGGACTCGAAATTTAACTTTTAAGAAAAACAAGGCCAAAAGCAGTGGAGACTCATAATAATGTCACAGTCTTTACCTCTGGGATGACCAGATGGTTAATATTAAAACAAGAAGGCTGGGCACGGTGGCTCACGCCCATAATCCCAGCAATCTGGGAGGCTGAGGGTGGATTGCCCCGAGCTCACAGGTTTGAGACCAGCCTGAGCAAGAGTGAGACCTCATCTCTAAAAATAGCCGGGCACTGTGGAGGGCACCTGTTGTCCCAGGTACTTGAGAGGCTGAGGCAAGAAAATCACTTGAGCCCAAGAGTTGAGGTTTCTGTGAGCTAGGACGACACAGCACTGTACACGGCACCCTTCGTTTAGAGGGTGATGAAGTGAAACTCTGTCTCAAAAAAAAAAAAATAATAATAATAATTAAAATGAGAAACACCAGGAGCCAGGAGCCTACAGAAGATGATAGAGAGATCTGAGCTGCCATATCCCCTGTTCCTTGCCCCCTAATCACACTTTAGATGATTTACTTTTTCTTCCTGTGGAGTAAGAAGGAGAAGAAGAAAACAGACAAGGGTGTTATTTTAATGGGCATTGCTCCTTTGGAAACAGGATGAGTGGAATATAATAAAAGATAGGATTGACCATGAAATATGTGGGGGCACACTTACTTGTTAATTCAAAATATTGTTTATTTGAACGTCAAATTTAATGGAGAATCCTGTATTTCTATTTTCAACTCTGGTAACCCTAAATAAAAAATAAGTGTTTCATCTTCCCACTCTGGGAGGTCAAGGTGGGAGTTTCCTCTTGATCCCAGGACTTTGAGACCAGCCTGAACAAGAAGGAAACCCATGCCTACTAAAATAGAAAGATTAGCTGGGAGTCATGGCAGATTCCTGTAGTCCCAGCTCCCAGGAGGCTGAGGCAGGATGAATGCCTGAGCCCAGGAGTTCAAGCTTGCTATGACCCAGGCTGACTACATGGCATTCTAGCCCCGGCGACAGAGTGAGACGCTGTCTCAAAAAACAAACCAAAAAAATGTGTTCCCCAATATCCCTTCAAATGATCTTCTTCAAATGATTATCTAAATTTATGTTCCTGATCAGTTTTTATTTTTAATTTGACGATAGCATAAGGAACCCTGGTGGCAGCGAGGATCACATTTTTGATATCACGGACAGGAAGGTCTCACGGTGTCTTTTGCTTCTACATATTCAGGGGCCATAATGCACTAGACTGGGTATAATTAAGTGGCAGGCTGCGTCCTGACTGTGCCAGAAGTCACAGATAGGAAGAAAGCGCCAGCCTGGGCAGTTTTACTGTCATAAAAATCCTGTTCTATTTGGTTAAGTTTATGAGATCTGAGCTGGAGGATATAATATATATATATATATATTATACGTTTTGTTTTTTGTCCAGACCGTCAGTATCCTAGTCTAATTTTCTTTCTACCCCTTGTTTTTATTTTATTTCCACTCCCACCCCCCTCTGGTTGCTGAACTGTGACTGTGTGACCCTTCCGCAGATCCCCACATCCCGCACTCCCATACTTCCAGTGATAAACACCCCTAATAGACCTTGAGGAGCACCAACATTAAAAATTACCAGTTTTCATTAATGGATTAAGCAAAAGTTGTTAAATAATGATGATGACAATAATTATATAAAGGGTTTAACTACAAAATAAATTTCGAATCCGATTAGAATGCAGAGGAAAATTCAATTTTCCAATTTCCACTGCCAAGAAGAGAAACTGTTGCCTGGTGGAATTCAATACAGGTCCTTATGTCGACCTGAGCAAATGAGCCCTGCTTGCTATAACTAAAAATAATATAGACGTGGGGCACGAGCGTCCACTCAAAGCTCTTCATTCGTCATTGGGACTTCTGTGCATTTGTATGGCTTGTCTTTGTGGCAAAAATGAATTGTAACTCCCCTGTGAATGAGAAGAAATATTAAATACGCTTTTTCTCAATTCTGAGTGATCTTAAGAATATAATTCTGTAACTCTTACCGTAAAAACTCTTTGATCAACACTTCATTTCTTGTATGATAAAAAGCACCTTCCCTATTAGGACAAAGTGGGCTCAGTCTGTGTGTTCCAATTTAACTCTTTCCCATGCCCACCACATTCTGTGCTCCAATCACACCAAACACTTTTCAGAATACAAAGAGCTTTCCATGTGGCCCAGTCCAGGGGTACAAAGAAAATTCAGTAACATTCATCTCTAAGCGTCTTCAAAGCAGTTCAGATTGCTGAAGAAGTAGATGAACAAGGCTTAGAGAAATACTAACTCAATAGATGAGATAGCAACTTCTGAGGGCCCTCTCTTATCCACTTTACTGCTTGCTTCCCTCTCAAGGCTACAGGTTCTAACATTAGAACAGAGGGGAGGTGCCGCATACCTGTCTGATTACAATGTGCAGGGATCCACCTGAGATGTAGTTAAATCTATTGTGTTTCTCTTTAAATGTCTAACATTCTCACATCGATTATCTCTTCACCGGGGATGATGTGCCATTATCTGGAAGGTAAGCAATAGTACAACCACTTATAAATGAGAAAACAAAGAATTAAAGAGATTCAATAAATTGTCCCAAGTTTTTAAACCAGTGTCTGACACCAGGTAGCTCTCATATGTCTGCTCCCAACGACACCATGTAGCCAGAACTGTTTCTGCCACCGCAACCATTTATGCTGCTTCATGGATCGTGAGAATAAAGTGTTCTGTTTAGTTTCTCAAGAACAAAAGGGAATCTTTCTGAGTTATTTTTTTTACAATTCATAATAATATATGCATTTTAAAAATCCTATAAAAGCTTACACGAGGTAAATAAATTAGAAGGCAGTTGTAGGATAGTAACTTCTTATCTCAAATCATATACCTCATAGTCCTGTGACCGTAATCAATGATGACACGAATATTTCTGGGTATCAGTTACAATATCAGGAAAAGTACTTTCGTATTTGAGAAATGTTTTTTCCCGTGAGATAATGATTCTTTTATTTTTCAACATTCAACACAGACTATACACTCTGGCTAGAATCGACTAACCTCTCTTTTTTTATGACTTTCATGCCTTGCCTGGAACTTCCTATTGATATTTATTTGAGGATATAAATACAACTTCTTTCTATAGATTTTGAATTATTATACGAATATACATAGGAGACACATCCCATATCTATTTTTTACTGAACAGTCTGGATTAGAGAATAAGGCTCACATCTAGGACCAAGAAAGACTTCCTGCCGCACTCCCCAAATCCACATCTCTGGGCCCATGCAGAACACGTGTTGTCTGTGTAGCATATTAATGTATTAAATCCGTCTATAAATATTTCTAGAGTGTCCCATATGTGTCTGAATTTGTCTAAGTACTTATACAATAAAGGAAAGAAATCCCCTGCTTTTACAGACCTTTTGTTCTTGAGGCCCTTGGCCCAGCCATCTGGTGAGCCTACACTATGATTCCTATAAGCAGGGTGTAGGATCTGCCCCCATTGTGCTTGCTGTATAGAAGCAGATTCAGAGACTGTACAGAGAGAGCACGCCCCGTGCGAGGTTCTCCCATGGTGAAGAAATTCATGAAGAGTCGAAACCCTCGTCCTCACTGAACAGAGGAAGATGGCCCAATTGATGCCTCCTTTTCACTCTTGCCAGCAAAGAAAGTTTCAGGAGCTTCTTATAACACACTTGCTAAAGAGGGAAAAGTGTTAAAAGATGTTACAGCTGCCTTTGAAATAAGTTTCAGAGGAAGAAACTGCTTCAGCCGTCATAAACTGTTCTTTACATCTGCGGAGCTTATCAAATAAGCTCCGGTTCAACCAGTGAGTTCCTCTGGAGGAGGAAACTAGTTGGTATCAGGGCAGGTTCAACTTTTGTCCCCAGAGGACCCTGACAGAAGGAGGGACTATAGAGGTAATGGAATAAACTTCAGGGACACACCATGCCTGAGGTCAGGTGTTCACTCTGTCCTTCCTGTAGCCACTGAAGAACGTGAAGCGATAGAGTTGACCTAATCACTAGCTAATCTGTCAGTGCTACAGATGTCACAGACATAATCAACATTCACCAGCACCTCCCCAGTGGACCTAATTTCCACGTCGGGACATGCGGTACAGGGACTCAAAGGAAGCTTCTGCTGTTGGCTTCTATATACTGTATATGTTCTTCTACAAAAAAAACCTTGATTCATACAAAAGGTACATTTTCAATCTTAACCTTAATAAATACGGTAATTATTATATTTAAACAAAAAATGTTGGAATCTTTCTGTCGCCAGGTTGTATTCTCATGTTGTTCACTTTCAGCACTATTTATAAGGTGCTACATAGCATGGTAACAGAAAAATATGAAAGAATAAATGGGCGGTGCCCATAACTCAGTGGGTAGGGTGCCATATACTGAGGCTGGTGGCTTCGAATCCTGCCTGAGCCAGCTAAAGCAACAGTGACAACTGCAACAGAAAAATAGCCAGACATTATGGCCAGTGCCGATAGTCACAACTACTCAGGAGGCTGTGGCAAGAGAATCACTTGAGCCAAGAGTTAGAGGTAGCTATGAGCTGTGAGGCCATGGTGCTCTACCCAGGGCGAAAGCTTGGGACTCTGTCTCAAAAAAAAAAAAAAGGAAGGAAGGAAGGAAGGAAGGAAGGAAGGAAGCGAAGAAAATATGTTTTTAAGAAAGAAAGAACTGTATTACAAATGAAAATAAGGAAATTTATATGAAAGAGTGTATAATTATAAATTTTTAATGTACATTTTTCCAATTTATTCATTTATTAGTATCATTAATAAGCTCTACATGATACTGATAATTAAAAAAAAATCTATCCACATATCAGCAATAATAAGAAAAAGTGTTAAAAATTACAATTTCATTTTTGAAAGTATCCAGGGGGAAAAAGATAGATAAGACTCACAGAAAGAAATTCTAGTACTTAGTTGCTAGGCATTAAAGAAAACAAATAAAGTGACAAATCAGGCAAATATTTAGATTGGATGTGGTGTTTATCATCTTTTTCTGCTCATACAGATACACCGGGGTAGTTTTTGCATAAGTAGAAATACACAAACTAAGAAAAGATGGAGGAGGAACTAGAAACACTAAATTCGTACCCATGTGGTCACTCCTGATGTTTTACACAAGTGTCACCACAGACAGGAAGGGAAAGAACAGTCTCTACAATTCATGAAGTTAAAACAGTAAGTTATTCTGTATCTTTCACGTGTTAAAACTACCATAAAGCAACCATGAAGTAATAGACATGTTACTTAGCTTACTTGTGTTGATCATTTCACAATGTATACACATATCAAAATGTCACTCATATGTCTTAAATATATACAATTCCTATTTGTCTGCAGAAAATTTAAAGCACCGGAAAGAGTATGAAAAGAAAGGCTACTGGGTTAAGTGATATATATACTGTATATTTTTTCAGTGGCAAAGGCAAAGGGCTGGTTTCATAAGTATATATATATTATTCCTTAGATCAAGAAGAAGAAAGAAAGAAAAAATAACAGAAAAATGGGCAAACACCTTTAGCAAACACTTTGTTGAAATAATCAATACATGTGAAAATCTGTTCAGCTTAATTATTAATCAGAAAACTGTAAATTAGAAATATAATGAGGTATAACTACCTTCTTGGAAGACTCTCAAAGGTCAACAGTCTCGCACCACTATGTATTGGTGAGATTTCGCAGAAACAGAAACCTTCATATAATGCAGCAGGAAAGTTGTTCCATACAGACACTTCACAAACATGTTGGTGTTGCCCAGTAAGCACAAAAGTTTGCAAAGTCTACAGCCAGTTGCTGCCATTTCTAGATAAATACTCAGCAGGCCCGATGCCCATAGGCACTCACACATGTAGAAGCATTGACTGTAGACTGGGAAGGACCCAATGTCCATCACCATTAGGAAGGATGAACTGTGGTCTGATCCTGAAATGGTACCCTGTGAGGTGAAACAGTGAACTGCGGCTACATGAGACAATATGGCTGAGTCCTGCACATACAACATGTAAAAGATGTGAGATCCACAAGAACTCAAACCTTATTTCATTTATATAAGGTTAAAGAATAAAACTAAATTGTCTGTATGTAGAAATATATAATCGCCACCCTGATTTAAAGTACACTTCTATAGTATATATACATACACATATTATATTTAATTTTAACTTCCTACATCAATACTGATCTAAGTGTGCATGTATATATCACAGGGGTGAGAGGGAGAAATGGATCAAGAAGAGACGCATGATTCTGGGCCCAGCCAATATAGTCCTGTTCCCTCTGGGTGGTGGTTACACAGTATTCACTTTATTACAGATTATTGAATTATAAAATTTTCTTGTTATCCTTTCTGTGTCTATAGGTAGGAATACACTATATTTTTAAATTAAAAATAGAAAAAAGTTAGAAGAGGCTTAACGTTACTACTTAGGGAAATAAAATGTGGTATCGAAGTTAAATATATTTATACTTTGAAATAAAATATGTTTTTAAACTCACGCTATATACCAACAATATTAGAAAGAATGTGGAGTGATAGGAAATGTTCACAGTGGAAATTATTGGAAGTTATCCGGAATTTGCCTTTTATAAAGGCAAAATTGAATGAAGTGGAACTCTTTAGTAGAGATATTTACTTTTTTGTTTGTTTGTTTGTTTGTTTTGTTTTCTTTTTTGAGACAGATTCTCACTCTGTCACCTTGGGTAGAGTGCTGTGGTGTCATAGCTCAGCAACCTCAGACTCTTGGGTTCAAGTGATCCTCCTGTCTCAACCTCCCAAGTAGCTGGGACTACAGGTATCTACCACAGTACCTGCCTAATTTTAGAAACAGGGTCTCACACTTGCTCAGGCTGGTCTCCTTAGCTCAGGCAGGCCACTAGCCCTGGCCTCCCATAGTGGGAGGATCACAGCCACCGTGCCTGACCGAGAATTAGGGTTTTTGACTTGCACCTCTTTGAATCCAGATTCAACATCTGAATACCTTGTCCACACACATGTGATACTATTCCTTTAATAGTTTTATTAATAAATGTTGACATTTGACCAGACAAGTACAATTTTATGTCTGCACAGTTCTGTCTCTGTAGAGCTATGTACCTGTGAAGATGTATATATGCTATCAATCATTCTTCAAATATTAATCAGCCTGTGCTGTGGGTTCATCAACCTGGGAAATGCTTAAGGTTATAGACTAACTCTGATACTATTATTCATTTACAAGAGTTTCTGGTAAGAGAAAAAGAAAGCAAAACAGAGACACTCTAAAATCCTGAGCCTGTGAGTGAAGGTAGACAGGATTCTGGACCTGGTTGTGTGTTTGTCTAACAGAGTGACATGCGCCTGTGGTTAGTAAAATGACAATATTCAGCTGACTGCATAGAGATGGAAAGTACAGATCTTGTCAAGTATTGTGATTCACGATGCCTGGAATATAGAAGGGTGGGAGAGAATTGCAGAAAATCATAGATTTGGAAGAGATTTAGTTAATAATTTGAGGGGTTTTTTTCTTTATGTAATTGTGAACTATGAACAAATTAAAAATATCTTTACCTAGTCCTTAATTCCATAATCCATCCTATGTGGCTGATACATATGTCCAGATGCCATAGAATGTGAACAAAGTTACATTTTGACACCAGTGTGTCCCCATGAGCTCTTCTCACTGGTTCCCGCAGCCGGGAGTTGAGTAGCACAGTTCAGCACATACACCACATGATCAATAGATGTCTGCCCAGTGGTTGAATTATTTTACTTTAAGGAAAGCAGATGAGTATTAAACTACATACTTCCTTTTCAAAACTAGCTATAACAGGTTGCTTTGTCATTTTACCCTTCGACGGATATTTTCCCCCCATGAATTAGTGGCCTACATAAATAAAACTTCCTAGTCCATTTTATAACATATTAGTTCAAGAAGAAAAGAGATCTATATATAGTGCCCTTAAGAGCCCATATTGATTGCAACTTCATGAGTCAGATCTTATTACAACAAATAGAGGTGTGATGGAGCAGCCTCCGCCACAGGCACTCACTCATATTCATTCATTCACCTGACATTTGTGGAGCATCTGTCTGGAGCTATAGCAGCGTAAGAGATCAAAGCTCTGAGAAACCCAAGGGCGGGGAAAATTCCCAGACCACTGTGCTATGTCTGTGATATAAGAATGTATTTTGCTAGACACGAGGTTAAATAAGGGACAATGCATCCATAAACGCGACACAATATTTATCACCCATTTCCGACACTTTATTAACACTGAGACAAAGGGAAGAAACAAATCATTGCATAACCCATGCTCCGTGGATGGCCCCCACCAGCCAGCCAAGTTCTTTCCAGCTGCATAGCCCGTGCTCCGTGGATGCCTCTTACCAGCTAGTCAAGTTCTGTCTTCTGGCTTAAAAGTACAGGAAGTATGACTTTGACTTTGTGCTGCTTATTCTCCCGTACCATTATCATTTATTCTCCCATGTCATTGAGATATTGATTACATATCCAATGAATCTAGAATTTAACCAGCATTGAGCATGGCCCATAAATACTATACCCACTATTTCTGCACAGATGCCCTTCCCTGCCAATGCTGCAGTTGTCTAGTGACTGTCGTCTCTGATGCTTTATGTGACAATGCCCTCGCTGCTCTTCTTGGGGCAAGAGGCTTCCATAGCCATAGCTTCTGCACTTCTCACTCTTTTCTCATCTCACAGAGGGAAGAATATCTTTGGAAAATTTAGATAAAATGATGACCCCTCCAGGCCATCAAAGCAGACTCCTTAAAAGCAAATAAAGCTTTTTTCTGCTTAGAGAAAAGAATAATTTTTTGTTTCCGAGGACAGAGGTTAGGGGTAGTTGGCAACCAAATTGTAGAAGAATTGACAGGCGCTGCTATGAGTCTCAGGAGTTTATTGGTATGAGCAGATTTTTCAAATAGCTCAGCTTTGCACTTTGTTGAACAGAGACAGCCTGGAGAGAAAAAAACAGACATCAATGTTTAAGACCTAAGAATCATGAAACATTATAGAGAAGCTATAGTCTTTCACAAGCCATGAAATGCTTTAGTGTGGGAGACAATTATACTGACATCTTCCAGGAGAGTAAGAAAATCTCACCAAATTTTCCTTTAACATGAATTTAAGAAATATTTATTAAGAAAATATTAATAAATAAAATATATTGCTTTTTCCACAGTATTATTTAACAGATGATCATGAACGCAGCAGAAAAAGAGCAAGAGAAACAATATATAATTACAAGTTGAAAATAATTGTGAAAATAATATTAGATACAGTAAATAAGTAACAGTTTAGCTGGGTTAAGTTAACATTTTTGGAAAACAAACCATGTTCCAGACTTATGCAAAACATTTTGCACATTTATCATATTTTAATCTTTCCATCAAACTAGTTCTGAGTGTTAGCCTCATCATACATATTGACTAAACTCTGTCTTGGGGAGGTTCTGTCTGAAGGAACACAAAATCATGTGGAATGTCCATGTTTCCTGGGCCGTTTCCTAGGCTTTTGAAGGACAGAGAAACCAGGGGCTTTTCCTACCTTCTCTACGTTCAGGATGAGGATAAGGGGGTTACATTGAGCATCTCTTGATTCTATTCTTACTCTGGGAAATTGAATCCCTACTTTCTGCTTCCTGTAATCAACCCTTCTTCAGAATTGTCTCAACAGATTAACTCCAGACTTGAGATGCCCCAGATGGGTTGCTGGTACACTCCTTAACTCCAGGGATCCGACTGAAACAGAGTTCATCAGAACACGATTTAAGCTTAACCCACTCCCTCCCTCCCTCCCTCCCTCCATCCCTCCCTCCCTCCCTCCTTCCCTCCATCCCTCCCTCCATCCCTCCCTCCCTTCCTCCCTCCTTCCCTCCCTTCCTCCCTCCCTCCCTTCCTTCCTCCCACCCTCCCTCCCTCCCTCCCTTCCTTACTCCCTCCCTCCCTCCCTCCCTCCTTCCCTCCCTCCCTCCCTTCCTTCCTTCCTTTCTCCCTCCCTCTCTCCCTCCCTCCCTCCCTTCCTCCCTCCCTCCCT